>JBAJNP010011765.1:0-14301 GCA_036877545.1 Yasuhikotakia modesta | reverse complement strand
GTTATATACAGAAACAACAGTTATATACAGAAACAACAGTTATATACAGAAACAACAGTTATTTACAGAAATAATCCAGTTAACATCTCAGTGTCTCTGTGTGAAGCAATGACAGCAGCGTGTGAAGAGTTAGTTAATGTTGTGAGTGCAGATAATACTGTGTGTTATTGTGTGTATGTCCTGCTGTACTGATGAAAATGCCTAACAATTGCATTTACCAGCATGTATTTCCAAACTGGTTAGTCCTGGTGACAGAACTTAACCCAGCAAACCAACCAGCCAACCAATCTCTCTCTCTTTTACAGTGTCACTTACAGATCAGAAATCCTCTTGATTTGTGTTTTCATTCACTGTTTGTAGGAGTTTGCTGTGGAGTCAGGAAAGTTTAATAGCCAGATGCTGTCATTATAATTTCCATAATTATACAGGAAATTCCAGTCAGCTCACTGTCTCAAATCCAGGTCATTTTAATACAATCTCTAAATTTGTTCCCTTGGAGTCTGACATAGACAGTAACGTTGCAGTAATGTTTTATCACGTTTTGTGCGGTGTTATAATGTGTTATGTGTTTAATGTTGAGGTCTTCCCCAGACTGTGACTGCTGATGTTTTCTGGTTCTGAGCAGTAGTTTGCTCCAGTGAACAAACTGTCAGATTCCCATGTTTGTTGTGATTCGTGCTTTGGCTTAAACAAAACATTGACGTACAGCAACTGTTCTGTTCAGATGTTGATGTTTGGGCGATTATTGGTTCTGATTATGCAGGAATGAATGCTGGTCTGGGTCACATTCCACCTGTATCAGCCGGTTCTCACGCAGTTCTTTCAGTTCCTGCAGATAATCTCTGTCCTGTGTGACTGATGACACACAACATGACACTCGCTGTCTTTGAACGCTAGCTTGCGCTGTTGTGCTTTGTGTATTTGTGTATTTGTCTGCAGAAGGATTTGTGTTGTTTCATATGTCTGGATGAGATGAGAGCTCATTTCTGCTGTCTTACGCAACGCTGCATTCCTCCACCACGCTGAAATGGAAAGACTAAAGCGTGTGTCTGTGAGATGTGATGTATGTAGGCCAGACATGATGTCCTGCTGGTCTCAGCAGAGATTTCTCAATTATTCTTTCATGCATCTATATATTCAGATGTTATTGTGCATCATTCAATGCATAATGAATTACAAATATTGAGTAACAAGAATGCACTTTTCTTTAAAGTGATAAAAGACAGAGATACAGACAGAAAGAAATAACCGGATGTTTTTGAGTCACAGTTTTATATGCAGAGTGATTTATAGAGTTTACAGAGAATAGTGTGTGTTTGTTTTTAAGGGTAGCAGAATTATAAAGCATTATAAAGAAAGACATGCAGTCTCTGTAAAGTATGATATTGAGGTCATAAAGAGAATGCGATTCTGTGATTTTCAGGAAAGCAGTTTTTTGGAGGCCGACGTGGCAGAAAAGAAACTGGTTCAGTGGGGAGGAATGGAAAGAGAGAAACTGAGAGCAAGACGGAGAGAAATGGGGAATATTTGAGAGGAAATAAACAATTTCTTAACAGGTCAACCATACAGACGAAATTAAATGTGTGTCCAGCTCAGAATGTGTGGCGCTTAGAGGAGGACTGTAAAATACGACTGAAATATCCAGCGACTTATAATCACTGTTATTCAGAGTCTGTTAAATGTTAAGATGAAATAAATGTTATTATATGACATTCAGCTGTTATCATATATTCAGTACAACAATGTGATTCTAACACAGTTTTATAAAGAAATTAGTGTTAAAGAAACGCACCTGTCAGCGTGCACACATGGAGCCAAACATTATTATGTTAATACAACATCTAAAAACTGAATGTTCCTGGAACTTTCCTAGAACTTAAACTATTTGTTACTAGTGCAAAAACAAATCTTATTTTAAGAGCTTAGGATGTCAAATGTTGGTGTTTTTGATGTTGTGTGTCAGAGAGAGAGAGGGATGAGTGTGTTTTGCATGTGTGTACATTTTTTTCCATAGGCCATATGTGTCTGTTTAAAACATTTCAAGGGGCGGAGAATCATTTGATTGGCATCTGTTTCCCCTTTCCCCATTGCCCCACCCCCAAGTCTTTAGCTTTTTGTGCTATTTCCCACATCTCATCTTTCAGACCTTGGTCAGCTACCCCAGTCGTTCTCTCTTTTTTTCTTTACCTCTTTTTCTCTGTTCCTTCATTCACTCTGGCCCTGTACTGCTGTAGCACACAGCTGAGACTCACAGGGACACTGGGCTCATATGAAGCCCGTGGCTGGAAGGAACTTTGACTCCAGGGCCGGTAGATTGAGTTTGATCTGTGAAACTTCCACCTTGGAACTTTAAGGATCCGTCGTACCTGAATTTCTGATTTAGCGTTTCTGCGCGTGGAGTCATTGATTATTACAGCGTTCTGATTGGCTGGGGCCGCGTGAGCATCGGTGAATGGCCCTGTGCAGTGCAGGTAGACGCGGGCGTGGAGGCAGCTGGCTTACCGCCTGTTTTTTCCCATCATCCTCAGGGAAGGAGCGAGGAGGGGGTCTGGATGTGGGCGAGCGATCGCAGGTGTATGTGGTGACGGCGGATTACCAGCGGCAGGAGAACACAGAGATCAGCCTGAGAGCTGGAGAGAGAGTGGAGGTGATTCAGAAGAGTGAGAGCGGTGGGTGACGCACACACACAAATGTTTGCATTGACATGCTTTTTGCAGAAAGTGAGTGAATGTGTGTGTGAGAGAGAGTGTGATTGAGTGTGTGAGAGTGTGTGTGTAAGTGTGATTGAGTGTGTGTGAGAGAATGTGTGTCCTAATGGATCCTCCAGATTATTTTCCTGAGCAGTGTGTGTTTACGTGTGTGTTTGTGTGCAGAACACAATAGAATGACATGTTTAAGTCACTATAATCTGAACAATATGTGCTGACTTTGAAACGTCACATTTTTCTTTTCCTATTGATAGTTTATATTTATTTATGTTTTATTATGTTGAGTGAAGCATGCTGGGTAAAATGTGTGTGTGTGTGTGAACTGACACTACTAACCAGTTAAACTACTGGACAGCAGTTATGTTACCCAACTCAAATTAACAGCTGGAATCAGTTACATCAGTGGTATGTGCAGACTGACTCTCCTCTCTCTCTCTCTCTCTCTCACTCTCTCTCTCTCTCCTCTCTCTCTCTCTCTCTCTCTCTCTCTCTCTGTAGGGTGGTGGTTTGTCCGGACGGCTGAAGATCATGGCTGGGTTCCTGCTTCATATCTTGTCTCTGTCACCGGACACAGAGCTTCAAACTCTGAGTGTAAGACAAACATACAGCATCAAACCTCTTGTGTAAATCATCAGACTGAATCAAGAACATAGAACAAACAGAGAACGTCTTTCACAACAGCTGGCAGAACTGTTGGCTTGTTGTAATACAAACAGCGGCCAAATGTGCCGTTTTCTGTGCCGTACGTAACTCTTAACTCATAACAGTTTTTATTTTGTTGCTTTTAATAGATTTAGGAGGTTTACGCCATGTCAGCACATAAACCCCCCCAGCTAACAGTTTTACGTTGTAGGAATGTTTCCCTAAGGTTTCTGTTAGTAATGAAAACATTAAAAATGTTACTTTAAATGTTCTGGAACATTTAATACGTTCAGCTTTTAAATGTTGTATTAATATTGTTGTTTAGCTATAAGAACATTACTCAGATTTTGTACATTTTCAGATATCTAATAACAACCTCAGAATAACATTTTTGATATATGATATGATATGATATTTTTGATATGAAATATGTATAATATTAAAGTTTTACTAACGTTGATGCAACATTGTTTAATCATTTTGATTTAACTTTAATGTTAGCCCACATTTTTCCAACATTCTGCGTTGGCTGAATCTTGCTTATATAAAGACTATAATGTCATCACACACACACACACAGACACACACACACTTCTTGAACATTTAACGGTTTGGGAGTGAATATTTGTCTTGTATATTTCCAGCAGAGATGTCAGATTTTCCATCCGTTATTCCAGAGAACCTTTACTGTATAACCTGCACACAGTGACCCACATTACAGAGATTTCTGCAGCATCTGCGTGTTTTATTTGTTTTTTTTCGCTGCTGCACCAACATAAAAACATGCAGTATTTTTATTAAAAACGTATGATATTTATCCATAGATTTTATAATTTCATAAAGAACACGTTTTAAACCAAAAACTCTCTCTCTGCAGCAGAGCGTTACGTCACGGTCCAGCCCTACAGAGGCGCCAGTCCGGATGAGTTGGGTTTTGAGGCTGGTGTCATCGTTGAGGTCATCCAGAGAAACCTGGAGGGCTGGTGGTTCATACGGTACCTAAACTAATGCTACCCTGCTAACTATTTTAGGTTGTAAGAACGTTTCCCTAATGTTTCCATAAGCAACAGAAACATTAAAATGTTATTGAGAAATTTCTGGGAAAACATCCTGGTTTTCTGTTCCTCTAACATCATAAGAATAACATTTTTAATATATGATATCATAGCTTTGATATACGTTAAAAAAACTTCTATTAAAGCCATTATTTCTTGGATAACTGTAAAGGAACTTTTAGAAAACATTCTGAGAATGTTTCTCTGTTAGCTGCATACGAGCTTTTTGTTTGTGAACTTTTATGAATGTTGCGGGTTGTAGCTAAAGTGTTGTGCTAAATCTGTCATTCATTTTCCTTTAAAACTCTCTCTCTCTCTCTCTCAGTTATGGCGGTAGAGAGGGATGGGCTCCAGCTGCCTACCTGAGGAAGATGCAAGATGGTATTATTCCTGGTAACCAGGCAACAGAGACAAATAACCCAGTTGTGGAAATCATCGGAAACCTCACGGACATCAGTGACCTCTTAAACAAGAAAGCAGCCAATGAGAAGCACACACACCGCCACAGCGACACATCTGTGCACTCAAACACACACACACATACACAATACAATCAGGATGTGGAGCAGGCCGATGGTTTCCGTAACAACACACACGCAGACAGAGACGTATGCGTCAGCGCAGCCACTAACACGGGCAGCAGTAGTTCAGTGAGGGATGATGGCGGCTCCAGCGCACACACAGACACGAGTGTGTGTCTCTCCAGCTCAGGTATGAGTGCATCTGCCTCCCTGACAGATGCTGCTGAGATGAGAGTGTGTTTCTCAGCACCAGCCACACTGAAGACCAGCACCGTCCCTCCATCTCCTGCCATCGCTCGAGTCGCACCGCAGAGGTTTCACAGTGAAGACAGCAGTAAGATTTCATCACTCAATAACATCCAGCCAACAATCAATCATTATATTATACAGTTAGTGAAAATGCTTATTCCTGTTCAATGGTGTTCTTTCTTTCTTTCTTTCTTTCTTTCTTTCATTCTCTTGGTTTCTTTCTCTCAGTTTTTTCTCTGTCTCTTTTTTTTCCTTTGCAAAAATTGCTTAAACTACTTTTAACACATTGTAAGATCATTTGTTTTTATGTCATTGTAGGATCAGCGTCAAACAGTCAGAAACTGCTTCCGCGCAGAGAAAACAGCCTGGTCAGTGTCTCTCTCTCCCCTTTCCTCTCTCACTCTGTGTCTAGCTCTTATTCTAACACACACACACACACACACACACACACACATATATATATATCAGACTGTTCCACACAAATAGGTCGTTTTGTGGTTTATAACACTCTGAAATCTTATTCTTTCTCTTGACTTGATGTAGGGTTTGCAGCTACCGCGGCCCCCACATCCCCCTGGTGTTGAAGCCGAGTATTACACCATCACTGAGTTCCGCTCCTGTCTGATGGATGGAATCAGCTTCAGCGGAGGACAGAAAGCTGATGTAGGTGGACATTATAAACCTTCATAGAACTTCAACATAACATAAACCTTCAAAATAACATTTTTTTCATTTTTGTTACTTAATGGAAACGTTTAAGAACATTCATAAAACCATAATGTTTAGTGGCATCTGTGGTCTGCAGGTTCAGTCTGAGGTACGTGTCTGTGGATGTTGATTCTGAACTCTGTGTTTACAGGTGATTGAGAAGAACTCTGGAGGTTGGTGGTACGTCCAGATTGGAGATAAGGAGGGTTGGGCTCCATGTTCTTACATCGACAAGCGTAAGAAACCTACCTTGCACCGCCAAACTAGCACGCTGACCCGCCCCAAAGTCCCACCTCCTGCTCCACCAATCAAAAAGCAGAACTCTCTTCCATGTGTGGAGTCACAGGCCACGCCTCCAACCAGTCCAGTGTATGAGGAACCAGAATATGATTTGCCAACAGTGGGCCTGGAACTTGACACAGAGCAGTTGTTTTTCCCAGGAGAAGCACCAACAAGGGCCCCGCCTCCTCTGATTCTGCGTAAAGTTTCCTTTACGCTGGCAAAAGGGGATGATGAGGAAGATGAAGGTGTCTACGCGAACGGTGGGTTTAGGCCTGTACCACCGTGTCAGGAGAACAATCACCGGGCGTCCATGTGGGATCCACCAGAATATGACGCTCCTACTATCGAGTCCAGCTGTGAGATCAACGGTATGCTTGATGAGTCAAAATCCAGACCATCTATCCGTCCAAAACCTGCAAACCCAGACAGTGCTTCCCTCAGAAAATCTGCAGACCAGCAGCAACCAGGTCAGATTCAATGCAAAACTTCTCACACATCTGAGATGGGCTCCACTGTGTCATCAGACAATGAGGGCTCCTCCTCCCTCTACCGTACAGCTGCAGCCTACCAGCAGGAGGAACCGTGCGAGATCAGCTTCCCTGCAGGAGTGCTGGTGGAGGTTGTGGAAAAACAGGAGAGCGGTTGGTGGTTCATTCGCTGGGAGAACAAGGAGGGTTGGGCACCAACTTATTATCTTCAGCCAATGAAAACCTCTGACACAGAAACCAAAACCACAGAGACTGTTTGTTCTGAGATGTCTTGGTGTGTGTCTTCTGCCTCTGAGCTGGAGGTCACAAGTCAGGTAGATGTTGCAAAGATGGGTAACTGCATAAGTTTGGAGAAGAACGAACAACGTGTGAACCAAAGCTTAAAAAGCAGCCAAACATCTAACCAGCAGAACTGCCATGTCGCTGTTAAGCAGCTCACAGTCAGACCTCAGAACGTTCTCACCACGGCCCACAACAAAGACAAAACAAACTGTTCTGCTAACACACACACATCACCAGCAGGACAAAGAAACAACCTCCCGCCCAACCGTGCCTCAGTCCACAGCTACAATGTCCAACACACATCTTCCTGCTCAGGTAATACAGACAACGTGAGACGTAAGGTACCCGTTTCCATGGTGAAACCTAAACCTCATCTCATTCACAACAACCTGCGAGAGGAGTATGTCTCTGTCGCCGATTACCACGGTGACGCGGAGACCATGAGCTTTCCTGCAGGTACCAGACTGGAGGTTCTGGAGAGGAACCCAAACGGATGGTGGTACTGCCGCTTTCTTGACTCAGCTAAGACACGCAAGGGCTGGGTGCCCTCCAACTTCCTTGAGAGGAGGAACTAGTAAAAGTTACTGGTTAAGGTCTGTTTATAGGCTGTTTATTTAGAGCACTTGTGCTGGATGATGTGATGTGTTTTCACTGATCAAGTTTAGTTTTTAGTTAATGCTCTTAACTAGTTTTATTTAGTTTTAAGAATGTTTAAAACATCAAGCATCTTTTTTTGTTTTTGCTTTTCTTGATACATAATTTACTGCTCAGATTTCATTGATGGCTTATAAAGTACTGTACTGCACTGCAATAAACACTGTTCTTAATCTTATTCTGTAGTGTTATCGTTCATGTGATTTAAAATTGTGTTCATTAATACATTTTTTTTGTAATGTTAAAATAGTAATTTTGTCATTTGCAGTGTCAGTCACGTGTGAGTATGTTTGGAAGTTTTTCAGCAAAGAGTCAGACAGGCAGCTGTCTACAAACATCTTTAAAATGTCTTTATTATATCCACTGAAATGTCAGCGACGGTTTACTGATGACAAAATTTGACCAATGTTGTGACAGTACATCAACTATTACATCACAATGATCTTTACAAAACAAGCCCTCAAAACAGTGTTTATTTCTCTGTATGTAAATATACAAAAAAGAAAAGCAAGTTCAACAACAAATGCAGGAAAATGCTTATTAAAAACAGAAGGGAAATAACAGCTTAATCAGTCAGACAACAGTCTCTCCTGACTCTATGCATTATGTATGTCTGTTTAAAACATTATTAAAAAAACCTACAGGACAAAGTTCTCCACCATCACTAAAAGTTTGTCCCGACAGTGTGATGTTAAACGCACATCAATCACTGGGGCATCAGATGTCTGACGTTGTATTTTGAAGTGTCGTTATACTGAGTCATGGGTTTATCTGCGATGCCACACGTGCCGACACCGACCTTTCCGTTCACGCTCTCCGGTGACGCAAATATGCTCCTCTTCACCTGGACAACAGTTAGAAACATTTATACATTAACAGAGTAACTTACAGTGCATTGAAGCTTTAAGATTTAACAGTATGTTTTTCCTGAGAATCAAACCCACAACCTATATGCTGCGAGCCCAATGTTCTACCAGCTGAACTACAGGAACACCGTTGAATTGAAACAGGCGTGCAGCAGAGCTAAAGCAGAGGTCAGTCTGTCACTCACCTGTCCTTTCTTGTTTTTGGAATGAGCTTTGTTGTTAAACTGCTGCCATCTGGATTTCTGATCCTCTCTCTCCTGCTCCAGCTCTTTGATGCGCTGCACTTTCTTCTGAGCTTTTTTCTTCTTATACTCCCTCTGCTCGGCCTGCAGCTCTTTCCTGTGAGAGATCAGATCTTTAACTCATGCAGTTATACATCTACAAACACTTTAATGTGTGTTTGGGTTCAGTTGTTACTGGTGTTTGTCAGATCTTGTACTTCTTTGCTCAGATTTACTCACTTGGACTTTGGCTTTCCATCGATCTCTGTCCGGCTCTTGCCCTCCTCTGCGGCTCTGAGCATGTGAAGCGGGACCACCTCTGCGTTGCCATAGCCGCTAAACGTGATGGCTGCCGTCCCGTTCTCCCGGTCAATCTCCTCGATCTCCGCCCCATACAACCTGTCAATCACACAGCGCTGTAAGCAGGTGAGTACAGATATACACACTAACCCCGCCCCCAAACGCTGCTGTCCACCCACTGTTTGTTCACAGCCCTCCCAATCGCTGGGCGTGTGTGTGGTCATGTGATACTCACTGTCCGTCCTGACTCCAGACGGTCATGCATCTGTCTCCGACTCTCCAGCCGTGAGAGGGGGCAGCAGCCTCGGATTTTTTAGTGCTGGCCACGCCCTCCGCCGGCTGTGATGTCAACAGGTCTTTTGTCAACTCAATCACCTCCTACAGCAACACATACAACCACAGTGATATGAGAAACATACTTATTTAGAGCTACATACTTACAGCTCTATCGTCTTGCAAACACAAGCTATCAGGCTTCCAAAAAGACAAAAGCTGCTCCAAAAACATGGCAGATAACTAATTATTTTAATACAGACATACTGAAAAAATATATAGCCCTACAGACCCTATACACATTTTAAACTATATGACAATTGGTATGTGTATAGAAGTTAATTTGTAACGTGTGTGTGTGTGTGTGTGTAGTGATTGGATCGGCCCCAAACCTGCAGGTCCTTCTGTAGTTTAAGCAGATCTTCATTCTCCGGGTCTGTGGAAAGCGCAGCTTCCACCTGCTGCAGTTGAGCCTTATAGTTGTTCAGCTGCTTCACTAACTCTTCAGACATCTGCGGCACAATAACATTTATTACTAGTCTTGTTTACAGAACAATAAGTCATTTATCAAAAGTAAACTACCATATTCCCCAATAAAACATCTTTCTTACATGAATAAATCTAATCTATAAATCTAACTCGGAACATTTTGGCAGATATGTTGTAAAGATGTAGATGGTACAATACCACAGACAGTTTAAACAAATAAAAACAAATGTGGCCAATGCGATTGTGACAAAGAGTTTCATACTAATTTAAACGGTATTTACTGACTTTAAACCTTTATTTTGTTTACAAATAAACGAGAAACGAGCGCAAGGCCACGATGTTTACATGTTTACAAAACGACCGATGATGATTTAACGTGTGACTTACCTCTAAAGTTTCTTGTAAATGTTAATAATGTGAAAATCCAGCGTTTAAATGCCCATGAAAGAGTGTTTTGTAAGAAATGAAAATGTCGCTGTTGTTTATCGTGCCGTGCGCAGGCGGCCTCTTCTGGATATGACGTATAAATCATGTGACGGGCCGGAAGACGGAGGAGCGTGAAACGTGTAAGTTTAAACAAACTTAAACGGAGGCTGTTTAATTTTTACATTCAGTCTTTAAACAAGCAAATAAAACCTCCTGGGTTATAATTCATGGCGCATTTACTACTTAAAAGTGTAAATTGTATTTACACTTTTGTTATGTATTTGGTTCCTGTCTAAATATATAACGTCCCAATATATGTTAGATTGTGTTGTGTAATGTAGTTTAAATGTAGTTATTATGTTATGTTAATAGCAGGACCCTAATTGATTCACAAAACATCAGTTTTGACCGATTTGTAGTTTTGTATCAGTAAATCTGGTCTTATTAATATTAATATACTGTCATAAACTTCGTATTTATCGTAGTAAGAGCTAATATTGACTAATATTATTGTATATATTATAATTAAACATCTAAAGTATTAATGCAGGTCACAGTACTCGCGCCAAATGTTACGTAAGCACTACGTAGTGTGAGGTGATTGGTTTACAGGCTGACCAACCAGAGCGCGTATTCTGTCTGTAAACAAAAGATTGCGTCATTGCTTCGGGACGCTGCGCGTGCGCGTTTCACACAGCGAGCGAGTTTGGGTTTGTTTATCTCTTATCCACAAACAAAGAAACTCACTGCAGTTTAAAAGCTATTTAAAAGCAACATTTTGAGCAACGATGGCAACGCAGAAGATTATAAATCAGGAGGACAGTCTTCACGGTAAGTTTAACGCAGGGCAACTAATGTAAACAATACGTCTGTAATAGTAACATACTTGATAAGTTGTGTTTTATGTCGATGTTCTTTGTAAATGTCGACAGGGCAGAACTCAAATCCCTTCACACTGCTAAATCAGCAGTTTGTTGTTGTCCTAAGCAAACAGTTTTTATGTTCGTCTCAGTGTAAAAAGTGGATTTTCCAATAATTGCAAAGGATTTATGGACCGACATCCAACATGAGCTACATATAACGTCTGAAGAGTCGTAATGTCCAACTCTGCTCTACCTTTTCTCCAGATTCATGGGTGGAGCTTAACTTTGACTCCCGCAGTGGCGTCATCCCAACTCTCTGTGATGTCACAGACCTGGAAAAACTGCTTCTGGAAGCGCAGCGGGAGTCCAGCAGCAGTTCCCGGACCAGCTCTCACTGCAGCAGGTGTGTTTAAACCTTCACCTTATTTTACAGGAAGTGATGTTGTGTAATAAATCTAATCACGGTGGCTTTATTGATTGTTTCTGTCTAGTCCTCGACGTGTACAGACCCCTCCACTGATCAGTCCGGCCCCTCTAAACACACACATCAGTGCACAGGTAAAAGATGACTACACCTATATTAAACACACACACACTTTTTCACAAAAAACAACAGGCAAGGATTGTGGGTAAATTGTAACTCATGAACATAGATCTTAAATGGTCAAAATTGCACGTTTGAAGTTGAAAGATGTGTTTTGTTTTGTCCGGTTCTGTCAGGAACTGGAAGCAGAGGCCATCGCAAGGATCTGTGACTGGTCCAGTCGGCCAGAAAACGTGCCACCCGCCGCATTTGTTATTAAACGACCGAAGCGGAACCGAGCCAGCAACAGAAACACAACCGCAGAAGATGAAGAGATAAACACGCGTTTGCTGAAGCTGTTGCTGCCTTCTCTAGTCCTGACACACATCTTCATGCTTGGATTGGGGTGAGACCCTTATACATGTATACATTACCATATAGGGATATACAGGTAGATATACATTACCTGTATATAATAGAATCTGAATACAATTTTGCTTATACTGACTTGACTGTATATATGTATATTGTCTCTTTGCAGAATCTGTATTGGACGGCGTCTCACTACTCAGTGTTCTGCTATATAAGAGTCATAGCAAACAAGGGTTTTGTGTTTGCTTTGTCAGGGTCTATTTAAGCACCAGACAACATTTTCCTGGATTCTTATGTTCTCCTGGGAAATCCTGGACTTTGTAAAGTAACACTGTGAAAATATGACGGGAGATGGAAACTCGCAGCAATACTTTCGTTCCAGCAGGAATGTTTTTTGGCACAGAATTTGTGTGATGTAGCACATATCTATACGAGGATCAGACTTCTGAGTGATTGATATTATTAACCAGGAAAATGTTTGCTTTGAGATTAAAGTTTGTTAAATGACGTGAATCATGAATATTATACATGAATATAACATGAATATTGTTTCATGAATCAGGTCACCTTGTTTTTCATCTGATTTCATAATTATATTTCATAATTTGTGGGTGTGTTGTTACTGCACCAATCAGATAAGTGGATGACCTTGGAATATAAACAGTAATTAATAAATTGCATAAAAATCCAGATTTGTGTTATGAAAGTGTTTTTTTTCTTTAAATATTTATTATTTAGCCCTCAAAAGAGTTTTGCACACCACAAAATGTCTTATAGTAACTTCAAAGTTACTACAGTGATATCACAACATGCAGGCTAAAAAAATAACATTTCCAAACTTTTCCCACAATTCTTAGGGCTAAAGGAAAAAAGGGCCTGACCGTTAAATTATTAATCATTATAAACTTCCTGTTTATAACTTCCTGAATTATGAGCAGGTAAGTGTTAATATCAATAACTGAATTTTGTTTCTTTTTCACCAAGGACAGGTATGGATGCATCTGTGTCTGTAATATTGTGTGAGCGATCTGTTACTGTATTTCATTCTCATTTAAAGATGTGTGTGTTACACACGGACCTGTCCCTGCTGCTCAAGAGTCCTGACCCCAAATAAACCTGAAGAGAGGTGAGAGAGAGAGAATGACATTTTACACAGTGAAATATGGAGAACGATTTAACCACAAAAAAGTACATTTCTGATATTTCTAACGTCTTGTGTATGGAGGAAGAATGCACTAGCGAGTTTGTCGCTTTCATTCTGTCAGTGTGTGTGTGTGTGTGTGTGTCATAATGGTTCAGTTTTCATACAACACTTCAGTTCCCTGTTTTTAACATCCATTATACGCTGAGTGCAATAAAGTTTATTTTACACAAATGCCTTTTACTGTCACTTGTGTTTTGGGTGTTCTCAGACAGACAAGAAACCCACAGACATTCTTTAGTCTATGTGACAAACATCTGTTTTCTGTTTTCATAGAAAAACAAACAAACAAGAAAAAGGAAGTAAGTGCTAATTCGTTATTTAGTCAAAAAAAAAACATGGATCAGAGAGACACACCAAAATATTTTCAGTATTTTCCCCTCAAAACGATAACAAAAATACTCTTTATGGCTGGTTTGCATTTATATACTGTATTATAACCCCATGCAATGACACGCAGGGATTCCTACACGTGGTATGTGCGGATGCGCATGCGCAGTTGTGTTTCCGCCCCTAAATCTGCAGGTTTTGGGATTTGGGAGCGTGTGTGAGAATCTGCACGTAGCTCAGGATCCAGATGGGATCGGGATAAAAGCAGCTGCAGACCAGAGACGTCAAAACGCATCTGCATCTGTACTTCATACAGGTAAAGAAATGCTTCAGATACAAGAGTTGAGATCTTTGGTGTATAAATACATGTTTGTATGTATATGAGAGTCTTTGTTATAATCTAGTATAATTTATAATCTTCTCATCCGCACAGCAGTCGATGCATTATATATAAATACAGTCACACATGAGTGGGTCTAAACCAGCACCGCACGTGGATTGTGTGTCTCAGCTGTGCTGTGTGTGTGTGTTACAGTTTATCAGTGTGTAGTTGTGTGTTACAGTTTATCAGTGTGTAGTTGTGTGTTACAGTTTATCAGTGTGTAGTTGTGTGTTACAGTGTTTATCAGTGTGTAGTTGTGTGTTACAGTTTATCAGTGTGTAGTTGTGTGTTACAGTTTATCAGTGTGTAGTTGTGTGTTACAGTTTATCAGTGTGTAGTTGTGTGTCTCAGCTGTGCTGTGTGTGTGTGTTACAGTTTATCAGTGTGTAGTTGTGTGTTACAGTTTATCAGTGTTTGTCTGTGTGTTACAGTTTATCAGTGTGTAGTTGTGTGTTACAGTTTATCA
>JBAJNP010011764.1:296-14301 GCA_036877545.1 Yasuhikotakia modesta | reverse complement strand
CACAACACTTATTATGTATATAATTTTTTACAGACAGTTTTTGTAGCATACACTTTCGGAAATATTCAGTGTATAGTTGCAAAAGTGCAACTTAAGCAAAATAGACAGGTAACCCTAACCCAAAATACAAATACTTTTTAAGATATTATATTACCCAGTGCTCTGGAATATTTAAGTTGGATTTGACTTTATTGTATAAAGAAAACTTTACAATCAGTCTCTGACAACAGATCTGTCACATCACTCCACATACAACCTTAATTTAATTGCACATTTTATATGTGGGCAAGTTCTAAACACAACATTGCTTACAGTACACTTATCTTAATAACATGCATACTTTTCACATATTGTCTTTGCATTAAATAAATAGTTAATGCAAAATGATGTAATTGCAAACTGCTTATGTGCCTCCAGACCTGAATGTTGTTATTAAACACAAATAGAAACTTTTCAGACTGGTAACAGCTTGGAGTGCTCAGAGTTTGACAGTCCCTCATTGATATTCATTTTTGCAACGCAAAAGCTACACAACTATTCCTCAGCAATGTATTTTGTGTTTAACAGGAAGGATTGCAGAATACCGGTTTGAAACAACATAAGGATGTGTGAATTCACTGTATGTTTTCTTATTCTGCCTGTCTCTTTGTCTGTTTCTACTCCAGAAAGTGTAGCTTGTCACTTAAATGATTACTAGAGATTAGTGGAGACTGCTGCTGCTTTGTCACTGGGCAGGTGTGAGAGGAAGACTCTGACTCGGCAAGAGTGGATTTGCATTTAGATGGAACACTCAGAGTGTCCTATAAACACATGCATATGAAGGGCTGTTTTTTCCTGTGTCAGCTGCCTGTGTTTATTGATCAGCTCTGGTTTTGGATCAAAAGCTTTCCGTGACAAGCAGGACAGGTGGAGGCTGGAGGACACTGAGTAGACAAGGACACAGTAAGGTTAAAGTCTGCAATACTGATTGAACTTTAATTTAATCAACATATTTGTAACAAATAGCAAGTGGCTGTAATTTTATACCACAGTAAAATAAGTAAACTTAGTAAATGAACTGTGGAAATGTATGCCATACTGTATAGTAGTTTACAGTGTATTTTAATTAAAATAAAAAGCATACTCTGATGTGTTTTAATTTACGTAACCATAACAGTAAAAGATTGATTACTGCATTACTGATTGATTCTTTTCCCACTACATTTAAGCATAAGCATAATGAATGTAGATAACAGGGGATTAAACTGCTACCCATTGAATTATAAATGATTATATAAGCTCAATGATTATAAACAATTTTGTTATGCATGTAACAAAAATAAGAAATTTTCCTAAAGAAATTTAGATCTGCTTTTTCCTTTTTTTCTTTTGATGGCAATGTTTCTGAAGCTACTAAAGATCCGGAATGAGAGGCTTCAATTTAATTTCTCTCACCACAAGAGCTCAGTGATTTCCTGTTTAAAGTTGTCATTGAAATCCCTAGATTTTAAGTAATCTCTCAGCCTTTAAAGACAAAAAACTTTTCATAAAATTCATTCATTTTCACCATCATCTCACACATTTCCAATTTCTAAAGGCCATTATTCAAGGTAAAAAATCCCTTGAATCCCTTTAATTTTATGACACCTGAGAACACGTGGCAATTACCACCAGAGTATAATTGCCATTTCTCACACCTCAGAGGTTCCCTGACTATGAACTATGAAGTGACGTTCACTAAAAGCTAGGTGAAAGATGTATTTTGTATGTGACTTCACCTCAGAATCTATTTCAGTTTGTGAATATTTGGCATTTCTTATTTATACAAACCATTAATGCAGTTGTTAATCCAAAACCGTAACTGACTAGTTTAACCACATTTAACACAGTTACATAACTTGTTTGCAGGCATCTGGGTAGCTACAGGAAATCTGCCTTCTGCCATTGAAACTAAAATAAAACTGTGCCCGCTGAAAGCTACACCTTATATACCTCTGTGCTACTTCCACCCCTATATTACAACAACAAGTAACATCCATCATGCCATTTTCTTTCAAATTACACATTCAAGAATCTTGGTTGGCTTTTTTTGCTTGGCACTTTTGCAGAAATTATGGGTAGAATGTTGTTCCCGAATGAAAAAAAAGTTAATGTGATGACTGCTGGGCTGCTGGCTCAGCAAATGCGCCCAGCATGAAGAAAATGGAGAGATTAACTCTAAAACACACTGGACTAGGACAACTCCTAAAAGCCTATAATCACACATTCATCTGCCTTGTGAAAAAGCCTGACTGCTCAAATACACACACTCTTACAATGTAATTATTATTCACAACTCGGCTGTGAAGCTCAGCAAGGTAATCTTAACAGAATTGAGGGAGCTGAATATATTAGCAGTAAGCAACTGCCATAAAGAAACTGCTGTAAAGTAAAGAACCCTTAAATTGTTTCATTAAACACAAATAGAAAAAAGCTTAAAATATACCCATGACACAATCTTATGTGAGGTTTAATTACAACAGGCTCTTGCAATCTGGATGTTTTCTGCTTATCTCTCTGTTTATTTAGCTCACTTTCTCACATACTGCATTTTGGTTGTACTAGTATAAACACACTATAACCTTTGACTCACACTAAAACCGCAAGGTTTTGCTGTCACAAAACCTTACGGTCAACAGCCAAAATATGGGCCAGCACCTTCCTATAGCTCACATTTGAAATATAACCAATATGGCTCAGAATGACCTACAGTTCAGTTATTCTCTTGTGACTTATTGATGACTAACTTCATATGTCATCTTGCTTTGAGACCTCACACCTTGCTTGACTTAATAGCTTTTGAGAAGTTTTCACAGGCTGTAATTTGTAAAAAAAAAAAAAAATAGTATGCTAAACAAAATGAACAAAGTCAAATATGTTTCAAAAGATATGACTACATCTTTAATGGAATTGTTGTGTGTATCAATTGGAAAATATATAAACTTAATTTCAACGATTACTAGATAAAACCCACATAGCTAAAAGTGCTGATGTTAAAGATGAGAGGTGCCTGAATTAAATGAGTTCAGTCTGGAAACTTATTAAGACTTGAAACAGATGGGACACCTGTATTGTGTATCAAGAGAAGAGAGAATGATGGGACTTAAAAGAGATAAAAGACGTGTGATGAGAGTTGTTCTGTACTGCTAACAGCCTGTTATTTTATTATTCATCAAGTGAAGCCATGTGGCAATTTCTGGAATTTTTTGTTGAAGTGAAAGCAGTTTGTGTATACCTCACAAAGACAATGAATCTCATTAAAATGATGCACACATCAGGCATTCATTATAAACATCTTCACATTGTTTTATCATTTGTTAGTCTGGACATTGAATTCCTGCTTTTGTGATCTTTTGTTTTGTATTAAACAGGTCAGGTGAAGGGACAGGTATTTACAGAGGCAGGGAGAGATAATGAGATTGGAACATGACACAGTCCAGACTTACAGCTGCACTCTTAACACATTGTGTACATATGCACTCTGGTTAAAAATGTGATTTGATAATCCCTGGCAAGGTTAACAAAATTATAGGTGATATATAGTTTAATTGTAGTTAATGTGACTTGTCAGTCCAAACTGCTGACTTAAATATGTACTATACACTATATGTAAATTAAGTTAGCATTTTCTGGATTAAATATCAGTGCTTGCATGTTGCTTAATAATAGTGTCAATGTTAGATGTGTTTACAATTTTTGCTTTTGGTTGAATGTATAGTAGAAGACATTCTCATTATTTTAAACACTATAATAATATGGACTTTAAAAATGATTTTGACTTTTGCAAAACTCATCAATTTGATGGGCTCTGTCATAACACAACCCCACATCCCCTCTTCAGGACCCAACACTTATACATCTCTTTTTATGCTTACCCAGAATGCATTGATCCATACCCGCTACTATTCAGCTGTGAACTCATTAATATTCCCATATAAATATGTGAACAGGCTCAGAGGAAATAAGGCTTCGTCCCCATCCAACCATTCAGCTAGCTCAACCAGCCATGGGACAAGGACCGGATTACCTTTGCCATGTCCTCATTAGCATATGCTGCAGCAAATTAGCTTTATGTAGGCAGAACATAGAAAGCCTTTTGGAACATTGCACCTGACTGGAAAGGCCTTTCCTACCGTTTCTTGATGAAGCCCATTAGTTTGGGGTTGGTTTGGAGATAATCTGGAAATAAGGGTGGTCCACTGGTGTAATTGCCTTCTTTGAATAACATGAGACAATGTCATATTAACATCAGTCTGCTGTAAAAAAATATTAAGGGAGAAAGGTCATGGATGTGACAGGAAAAGGAAGAAAAGAAAAAGGGCATGGGGGAAGAAGAAGAGGATTCTGGGAGTTTCCCATGGGAACTGTGGTGCATCAGGGATACTGGACACCTGAAGAAGGTCAGGAGCTTTGAGATGTTCATGCCATCAATCAATTACCTGAGTCTCAGCACGTCCACACACATCCTCATCAACGTAATTTAATTTTCACACCATTTATCTTCTATGCAAAACAAAAGCAGGAAGCTCTGTTGAAGTAAAAATGAGCCCTTTAGTTTCTTCCTAACTTGCTGTTTTATTCAGTATGATTAGTACTTCATCTAAATGCCAGGTGTTCTTAACAAACAGTCTCAAACAGTGTGTTGAGTGTAACTCGATAAGTAACCCCTGGTACCTTTGATTAATTGCTTTGTTTCAGCAATCAAGAATCCTGTCACTAAAGCAGACCAATGATTTACCTCCAACAAGATACTGGTTGGTCTGCTGTTTGTGTGTTGTATTACATTATTGTTTTTGTGTGAAGGATTAATTTGATTATACATGACAAAAGCAATTGTACTAACTCTGTACGTCTGTGGTCATACATAATCTCTGGCCACCTGCTGCAGCTATGTAATATCTGAGAGTCTCCTGGGACTCTGGCGCCTGTCTACAATGTTCCAGCCTCTTTTAACGTTCATCCATCACTGTGGCTTCACACCAAACTCTGCTACCTCTGAGCGATAACAGCTCCACATCAAGGCCGTGCCTCATTCCAGCTCCTCAGTATGATGTGCATAAGTCAATTCTGAACACTACCAGAATATTTGGGAACAGTCTTGTGTTGATTGTCTGTCTTTCTATTTGTGTCTGTCTGTCTGTTTTATTTTGCTCTCGGTGCAAATTAATAGTTACTTTATGTAAAAATAAATAAAATAAAAATAAAACCCCAAATCAGTTTTATTTTTAAATGTTAAATCTCTCTAAATTACTTGTAGAGGTTGAAGGGCATTATAAATATGCATTTTGATAAAACCCAAAAGCATCTAAAATATGAACCATATGGCTGAAAATGACCCATTTTTATTAATTTCCCATTTTAGATTTAGTGATTTGTAACTAATTTCTAATTTCTTCACATTTCATCTTGCAGACACTCATGATCCAGTTACTGTACCTGCACCCTGATTATGTTCACACATTATTTATCAACAACAGATACATTTACTATGACACACCATAACCAACATCTGTCTGTTGTTATTTGCTATGTTTAACATGCATCTTCATTGATGTCATGATAAGAAAATATTAAATTTTTTATGACTTTGTGTTGTCTTTATGCATATTAACATATACAGCAAAAGAAATTTATTTTGAAACGTTACCAAGTTCAAAAAACAAAACATTTCTCTATTGACATTATATTTGGCTATAATATTACAATATTACAGGCTACAATAACATGTTAGCTGAATACAGAGCAACTTATTTTTCTTACCATCTACGCAAACCATGATCCTATAATGACCATAAATACACTTCTCAAACACATTGTCAGCCTAACTTGATCATATACACCATTGGTGCCAATTGGTGCTGCAATATACTTAATGTTTTTTAGAAACACAGCACTGGACAGTCTTACTTTAATTGCTCATAATGTCCTTTCATATTTGTCACAGTGTGGTTGATGATTCTTACCTCTGACCCTTGTTGCACAACTTCATAACCGCATAGACCAGCACGTGACTCCTGGTTCAGCACAAATTTAGTTACTGTACATGTTCAGCAGCAACAGATGGATGGTGTGCGGTGCAGCTGGATGTTATTTGGTTTGAGGAGAAATAGCTGCAGCTGTTTAGGCTAATCAATACCGATGGCAGAGAAATGAACAGATGAGAGTTTAATTTGGTCATTAGACTGAGTGCAGGCCAGTGAGAGCAGTTAGTCCTGTGGGATTTCTTTAATGCAGTTTTGTCAGGCATGTTGAAGGAGGTTACTGTGCCTGTCATGACATGCAGATGACTGCTAGCATGAACCAGTTAATAATGTATCACTGGAAATATATCTATGTGTGACCTCACTCATGGTTATAAGCTAGAAGTG
This sequence comes from Yasuhikotakia modesta, assembly GCA_036877545.1. Classification (NCBI taxonomy): domain Eukaryota; kingdom Metazoa; phylum Chordata; class Actinopteri; order Cypriniformes; family Botiidae; genus Yasuhikotakia; species Yasuhikotakia modesta. The sequence goes on along the minus strand of JBAJNP010011764.1, from coordinate 7,915 downwards.
ATTATTTAAATCGAGTGACATTAGAGGGGTCTAATGGTGAACCAGACATTAGAAGTCTGGTTCACAATGTAGCTTATTTTAGACATTTAGTAACCATTCAGTAAAAGAATGCCTGACTCATCATTCACAATCCATTTTTGTGTGCAGTTTCTGAGTAGGGTTTGTAAAATAGCCCTGGAAATTTAATGTAATTCTTAGTAACTACACACACATATCCAGGCTGACCAGTGAACCCCAACTCCCTGAATTTGTATTAAGCAACATACTTAGATTTGAACTGTCAATTTTTGTTCCTACTGTGGAATGAATGAATGAATGATGAGATAATAAGTGAGTTGATCACACCATCTGAGTCTGACCCTCAGGATGTGAACTATTACTTGATTAACTATTGATAAAAAACATAGTATGCAAATAAATAATATAGCTAATGTCAGCTAAAATTTTTCATAATTAAAAACACTTGTTAAGCCGTTCTGTGAAGATTAAAAACATTTTTTGAGTGTGGGTTATAGTCAACTCTGTAGCTTGATGTGCAAAGAATCATAGCATAGCATCCTCATAGCATCAGGCAGTTGAACCCAACTTCTTTTTGGGTGTTGTGTTGTAAGACAATAAAGGCACTGGGAGGAAAGTCTGTCCTAAAAAATCTGTATTTGTGACAGTTCAGACACATCAGAATGTGAGGGACAGAAGTCTCCTGTTGATTTACTCCTCACAGCCTCACAGACAGCCTCTCTAACACTGATTCACACTGATGCTTCAGCCAGGCTCCAGGAATAGCCTGGTTTGAGGAGAAAAAATTCTTATTAAAAACAAACCCAGAAGGAGCTCTTCTCCATGCACCACTCGTTGCCTGAATTAAATGGCTCTTGTTCTGTTGATGTTCCTAAGTAAGTGGCTACATTTTAAGTTAAGTGGAATTAAACAAGCATGTGCTATACAAACCAATAAACGTTTATGAGAACACTAGTTTGCACTTACTTTATAAGCACATTTGCAGGTCTTTCACCAGATAAGCTTTGCTTGAGAAAAACACATCCAAATTTATTTACATATATGCATTTGACATCTTATAGTGGATTTATGGTAAACATTTATTTTTTTAATCAGTATGTTTATTCTCTAAATTAATCCCACAATGCAATGCTCTACTTTAAAGCTGTTAGGAAAGTCTATTTAGGTTATTGGAGGTTTGATATAGAATTTATTTTTTTACCTTCAGGGAAAATGTTATGTTGTGTTAATACATATAATAAGTGTTGCATGTGTGAACTTCCATATGTTCCACATCAGCTTGCTACCGGCACCCAATAGATGAAACCAAGCCCAAGTTTAAAGAAAGCTGCTCCTGGAATAGTGAGAGTTGTAGAAAGTGTGTTCTCCAATACTATAGACAGATTCATTTGGACTCCTAACTGCTGCTACTTGTGGCTGCGGTCACGCTCTGTTGTGCTTTCGTAATTGGCTTAGCCATGCTCATCCATTTGTCTTTGATCTTCAGGGATTAAGTCTCTTAGCCTCTGAAGTGAATGTAGTTATGGTCAGTGCATGTGGGTGAGAGGATCTGAAATTTCATCATAAATTAAATTTAAATTGAACAGATGTAGGTTATGTAATTTACTTCATCACATTGGTTTACCTGATCATATGTGTTTTGTATGACACAATGATTATTATTGATGTAGTAGCAAAATTATGTCTTTGAACAACCTGTTGGTTAGACATCTGTAATCATGCCAATGAATCTGCAATACTCTGCAGCAGTTATCACCCTGTTGTCCATTGGTGTTACAGATTGGGTCTTACCCAACTGGTGGTCAAAGGTGGGAGCTCACTTCATTTCCAGAGTCTTTCCAGAAACTCACAATCTAGGGCACTGGCTGCCGGACTTTGGAGTTGCCACTTTGCATTTGGGCAGACACTTTTCTTGCCAACTCCCAAAACCAAATTTGTTCATAGGCTGCCAGATGGTAAGGCATGAAGCATCACACATTAATTACATTTCTGAGTTGTATAGTCCAGAGACGCTGAGTTTTACAGCACTCCAAATGATGCTTGGTAAATCTAAGCATGTGTGCTGCAATATGCCCACAGAAACCCTTTTCCCAGATGAGAAAAACTCATTTGTTCTAGAATTTGGGAAGGCTACAAACAAAGCCAACCCTCTACAAATATCACTGATTGAGTTAGTTACTTGCAACTGAGAGTGTTAATAAATCACTTGGTCCTGGTAGATTGAATATTTGAATGAGTCTGAGAGACCTCTCTCTCTTTCAGTTTTTTCAGGTCATGTCAATATGTAAAAAGTAGAAACGTTGCCTTTACCCCAGCCATTCTCTTAAATAATTAAAGAGAAAAAAACAATATATAGTATATAATAAAAGAAAAAGTCTAAGTGGGTAAGAACAGAAAGAGTCACAATACACTCAACAATAAATATTTCATTAATGTTTCATTCACAAACACATGAAACTCTTCAGTCAGAAGTTATTTTAGAGAAGAGTTTGATCAAACATAATGCTTTTTCACTGACCCACTTTTTGAAGAATACTGGAAAGTATAACATTCACCTGGCATGAGTTCAGACGTTGAATTAAAGAACAACATGGCCAATGTGGGTTTGCTGCTGTCTGTAGTGAATCCAATAACAAAGAGCACAGATGGGTCTGTACTGCCGTCCTCAGTTTGTACAGAACCTGTCTAGTGACTAAATTAACTTTTTCAACCCTTTGATGTATGTCTTCTACAGTGGCCAGGAATATTAACTATTCAGGTTGTTTGTAAGAATGTCACATCACAGGTGAGCACCTATATGACCTTTGCCCAATGATTTTCTCTTTATTTATAAAGAATTGAGCTTACACAGATTGATAATAGGCACCTAAACTCAAGTATACAGTCATACAATGCTCTGTAGACAGAAATATCTATTAAAAATGGTCTTGGGCTTTGTGAAGAAGACCTACCTTAAACACCTTTGGGATTAATTAAAGTATTAACTGCAATGAATCCTATTACCCAACATCAGTGCCCAAATTAAGTGATGGTCTTGTGTCTAAACAGAAGGAAATCCCCACAGCCAAGTTCCAGCATCTTCTGGAAAGCCTGATGTTGGGGAGGATCAACACCAAGGGTGTTAAAATTAAATGTTTAACAAGCACTAATGAGTGAGTGTGATGACCAGTAATGCTACTGGTCATCTAGTTTAGGCTCATATCATACAACAAAAAGTTAAACAAGCATGTTCTTGTCTTGGCAGTGATCTACCACTAATTGGCTGATTTAACATGCTTCAGAACTCTGTGTGTGTGTGAGAGAGACAATGCCACAAATACCAAGCCAAATGGGCACAGAAATGCTTCACTTAATGCAAAATATGCCAATGAAATCCCTCTTTTTCAACAGTTCAACCCCCTCATAGTCTCACAGTCTCACTCACAGTGTGTTTCTCTTCTGCTCTTGCGGTCCAGGATGCTGTTTTCTCTGCACTGTGATGCAAGTCTCTCATCTGTTGCTTCAAATGTGTTTCAGTGCAATTACAGTTCCCAGAATTCCGTTGTATCCCATTAGCTGGCGGCAGCACATTTGCTGTGTTTTGTACATCTGGTTGGAGCTGATTATCATGTTACTGTTACTTAACATTGTCTGTACTTCTCCCATTATTAGAACAATGGTAATTTTCAAATTATTATGAGACCATCCGGTTAAAAATAATTCTCTGCTCTCCTCCCTAACTTGGTATTTTACTACCTAATGAGTTCCAGTGATTATGAATAGATGATTGAAGTAATTCATTAATGCATTGTATTAAAAGACAGCTGGGCTGCTGTGTAAAAATATCTGTGTAATTGGATACTACTTCTTTGTGTATGATAAATGTCAATTGAATGTTAGTTAATTAAAAAGAGGTCATTGCAGGAGCATGTTGTGTAGAATGACATTTTAATGACTGTCAATCATTTTGGTTAACTTGAGGGAGGAACTTCACAAAATGACTACTCTAAAGTACTTTATGTGCACATTTCATGAATTATCCACACCACAATGTATAAAGAGGTAAAAGTACACATTTATGTTAGCAGTTAGCACACATGCTCTGATACGAAGATGCTGGTAACAGGTTTGGGTCATGTCATTTCAGTTTTATATTAATGTTCTTTGTTTTACATTTTTCAAAATCCTGTAACTTTCTAGGTTAAATGGGAAAAATATTTGACTGTCCAGCTTTTTGACTGTATATTTTCTACATCTCATTACTGTAATTTAAGTGTATTGCAGTTTTAGCATTGTTATTGTTGTTTTCCAGACAATCCATCCAGATGAGTATGAACTTCTAGCGTTCTGCATTGTTAAAACAGCGTGTCATTAGTAAAAGGTATTTATCTCAGTATTTGATCCTTAAATATGATTGGATAAAAAATAGTTTGAGAGTACTTATTTAGGACCAAAACTGCACTGAGGCTGATTGGTATCACAATGCCATTGTAACAATACTTTCACTAGGTTATCTGTCTTTTCTAGTGGGGTTGGTATGGGTTTAATGTTGATCTACCTAATCATTTAGAAGCATTTTTTATGTATAATAACAATGTGTACTTCATTTTTCATTCAAAGTGTTATGCTTACAATGTTACTTAAAATATTATACATAGAAGAAGCATTTTCACAAGTGGACACAGATGTTGGAACCACATTGTCTGTAGTTGGCAGAAAGGAGTTTTAATCAGTATTCAGAGACTGAGATTGACAGGTGTTGCCCACACAAACTCAAAAAAGCTTGAACAAACTGACTGAATCTGACCGTTTGATTGTCAGCTAGGTCTTGGGTGGCCAACTCACTCTTTTTGTTCATGGAAGTGATGTGGGAGACAGAGGCACAGACGTTCCCTGAGGACCTGCCTTTCGATTGGCTATCAGGTGGTGAAAATTAATCCTGCTGTTTGTGCTTAACTTCTCCCAAGTCATCGATCCACCTGTCAGAGATGATGTACTGTGTGCCATTAACATAGAGCAGAAGACATCTGACTATTCAAAAAAGTTTGAGATGCAGATTCAAGACCTAAGATCTAAGTAGCGCTGAGCCCAGCAGAATCCAAATGAAACCTTAGAGGGACAAAGTTGAATAGCACAGTGTAATCTAAACAACAGCTAATGGAAAATCGAGAGTTATTTAGTTACACTTTGAAAGGATTCCAATCATTATTTTTCATCTGCTCAAGTGTTGGGGTGAACTATTTAAAAGTAGCAATTTGGCCTCAGCTATTTTTAAAATAGTGTGTCCAATTTCCAAAAAAAAAAAAAAACATTTCAGCATTTTGTCAAATGGAATTGCAGGGGGGAGCCAGATTTACAGTTACTCAAATTCAGGTAAAATGTCTTTTTAAAAGGTCTACTTTGTCTTTATATAAAGCATTGTTTTGTCTGTTTTATGTAGTTCAATTTAGCCATTAATTTAATTTTATTTGACTTGCAAATCAAATATTATGTTTTACTTTTTAATAATACTCATTACATCCTGTTATACTTAACAGAATAATCTAATATTTATACAAATGCTAATGTAATGTTTTCCAGTATTGATTTGTTTGACACACACACTCACACACACAAATGAACACGTTTTAATATAATACAAGCGTAGCTTGTCTGCTTTAAAAAGGTGGCATATCAAGCTCAAATTCCATTACTCAAAGTAAGCACTGATCTGTTGTTTAGGCAGGAATGATTTTTATAATTGGTGTGAATGTTTATCATGACAATTGCATGTGGGTGATAACACATTTGAATCACTGTTAGTGCCCATAAAATGTAGAATGGATAAGACAGCCATTTAAAGACAGATGTCGGGGGTTCAATTATGAAACCATGTTCATTTCAAAGTTAGAGTTACTATTTCCATGGCAACAAGGCTCAAAACCATCAGTGAAGATGTTTCTCACATAGAGGTAGAATCCTTTGTGCTCTCTGCCTTTAGTCTCACTGAAACTGTGTAATAAAAAATGGTTCCTGGCTTTAAATACAACAGTAATGATGAATGAAGAATCCAAGGCTAATCCAAGAATCCTTTTTACAAGGGTCTTTTATATGAGAATTTTTAAAATCAATAAAATTTAATTAAAATGCATTTTATCTAACAAATGATAATGCAAATAATCCTGTTGTTCTCTTCTCTAATATGTTAATGTTTCAAATACTTGTTTATGGTTAATTTATCTCAACAAATACTGACTTAGATCAGATGAATCCTGGTTCTTTAACGTCAATCAATCCTGGTTCTTTAAAAACACGTCAACTCTTTTTGTAAAAACTATCGCTGCTTTTAACACAATTTAATTTAGTATCCACATAAACAATGTAAAGAAAAATACATTTTTGTGGCATTTATATTTTTGACTGATCAACAATATAGTTTATTAACCCTGAGCCTGGTTTTAAAGGACTGGCAGTGAGATAACTCTCACTTTGAGGTAGAATCATCTTCATCTTGCTGATGATCAAGACTTAAGGTTATAAAGCTTTTGGGTGCATTTATTTTAAAAGTTTTTCAAGGACCTTTGACCAAGTGATATCTTTACACACCACATGAGAACCATTTTATTGAGTTTGTGGGTCATACAGCTCCAAGGTATTTGCTGCTCCAGAAATTGCTACACCTGTATGGGCTGATGTAACAACCAAACCATTTTAGCTCTGTAAAGTTAAAACACTGACTTTCACAATCCCCACATAAACGAGGGGATTGGTTATGAGTGAAAATAAAAACTGAGTCAGATGCTCTTATAGGTCTAGATGTGTGTATTTTAGATGGGCAGATCTGCTGATCTGAGCAGATGTTGATTAAACATGTGTACAGGTGCTAATACATTCCCATTCATTCCCAGTGCTAATACATCCAACTGTCTGATTGTACACAATGAAAGTGTGTATTATTGGCATTCATTATTATAGGGAAAAAGCCAGAATCACATCCCATTATGAGGAATTATTAGTGCTAAGATAGTTTGAACTTCCACTTTATGCACTGAAAATTACTCTGATAAAACACAATGGAATATTTCATTTTGATTGGGCAGTTGCAACCTTCCAGTGTATCTTATTTGTGTGATAGTGTAGAGCAAGCTGGCTGTTTTTGCAGAATAAACCCCTTTTACTGTGGTATAAGAGCACTACGCCTTATGGCTGGGTCTTGATTACCCTTTCAGGGTTCATTTTGTGATAACCAGCTGGCTCCACATTATTCCCTACTTGCTGTGATTAAAGTGTATTGTACTAATCACAAATGTGTGAAAGATATAGTTTTTCCAAGGTTGGACTGGAAATGATCTAAACTGGGCCACATCTCCCACTTCCAGCTAGTTCTTGTTGTTTTCAAGCAAGAGATTCAATGAAAAACTGCTGGCTGACCAGAATATATCTGATTATCTAAAACATGTCATTGTTACAGAACCTTTTTACATTTATGCACTTTGGCAGACACTTTTATCCAAAGCAACTTACAGTACATTTAAGCTATACAGGGAGTGCAGAATTATTAGGCAAATGAGTATTTTGACCACATCATCCTCTTTATGCATGTTGTCTTACTCCAAGCTGTGTAGGCTCGAAAGCCTACTACC
>JBAJNP010011763.1:0-14302 GCA_036877545.1 Yasuhikotakia modesta | reverse complement strand
GAGAGAGAGAGAGAGAGTGTGTGTGTGTCTACGTCTGTTTGGCATGCGAGGCTCTTTTGTGCTATATTTCTGCTATAACAAAAGCTTGTATTTTCTCAGACGTAACGTTTTCGATCATTTGTTTGTCCAGTGAAGCAGCTTTAGCTCTGAGAAGGTTGTCGCAGCTCACACGGGCCTCGTTTGCTTCATCCTAATAGATGCTTTCCGTCCGCCCGAGGCTTAAGGATTTAGAGAGAAGGAGCTGCTAACGAGGCAGCAACTCTCCGTGTCAGGATGACGCTTGTCATCGGGGTCTTTTAACTCACACGGCTATTAAAAGTCACCTAAAATTAGAGCTGCTGCTGACTTCTCTCCCAATATCTCTGTGCTGAACGCATTTATATCGCAGGCTGTACGTAAATAGTTTGTTCACAGTCTCGGTAAAAATATTTTACTCATTTTCTGATATTTGACCATATAACCATATAACAATAACGTTTAAACCTTTTGAAATGAACGTTCAAAACGTTACCTTTTAATGCTTTAGTTTGAAGAACGTTATTCAAACATTGTGCATTTAGAATAATAATTCTGTAATATTTTAAACAATCCACAGACTATTTTAGACTATCGTTTTGATGTGATGTATTACATTGCAAAAAAAAAAGTTCTACTGCATTCCTTTTAAAATAACAAGAACGTTTCTGGTAACTTTGCTTTAACTTTAGGGGAACCGTAAGCGAGCGTTCTGAGAACGTTCCGCTCGTTTGACTGCAGTATGAAGATGGGCTGATAGTTCGGATGGACAGGAAAGACGCTTACAGCTTACAGTACAAAGAGTAGAAACCGAACCGCTTCTGAATGCAGTGTATTAAACATCCTGAGCAAATCTGTCCGGTTGCAACGAAGCGTTTAATTAACAGCAAGAGAGTTTGTTAAACCCTCGTTTCTGAAGCTCCCCAGCGTTCAGTCTCAGATCTACTGCCGCTTCTCTGCAACCGGAGATTCAATTAATCAGACGATCAATTAAAGCGGATGCGTTTCTCGCAGCGTTCTCAGCTTTCCCGGGGAACGCTGCGACATGTCCGGAATGATCGCGAGCCCAACACTGGACCCCGGGAATGCGCCACGGCTGGACACGGTTCATCCTCCCTCACCCTGACCACAGTCACAAACAATGTCTCCGATTCATTTGTAGTGAAAATCAAACACTCTCCCTCCCCAAACACGACACGGAGGGGACCGAGGTGTAAGACGGAGCGTAAACGGAGAGAGGGCCGTTTTCTTCTGACCTTCGTTTCGCTCCAGATCTCATGTTTCGGCTGATGGTTAACTGAGGGAGGTGACGGCGTTTACTCATCCCTGCTGACTTCACTGTCAATGTCAAACTCTTGTTAGGACACCATCAATCATCAGGCGAAGGAACGTTCCCAGAACTGCAGGGCAGGTGATGCACAGCTCTGACGGAACGCATGTGTTTAGCAGACACAGCAGTGCTGTCTGTTAGTGTAGGGCTGCACTTCCAGCAGTTTGACAACTGATATTCCAGTGTGTGTGTTTGTCCTCATGCTACCCGTTTGCCTGCTTCTAAACCCCAAATGTTGCCAGCTCTTTATATCACCCCGTCCAGGGAAGAGTTGCTGCATTGTTTCTCATGTCTGCAGGAGAGATTTCGCAAGCTGCTGCGGTGTTGATTCTCAGCAGATAAACACACAAGCTGTGCTGTTAGAGCAAGAAGAGGCAGACAGACAGAGATTGAACAGTGACAGACTTACTCTGACTTCCTAAGGAAGTAGCTGAATGAGGGCTCAAGCTGTACATGCATTTCTTACATTCAACCTATAAATCTGCCACTCTATTTTATCTTCTAATCTTAGTGCACATCCACTTTTTCCTCTGTCCTCACACACACACACACACACACACACACACACACACACACACATGCAGTAATTCTATCTTCATTCTAAAAATGCCTTTATTTTGAAGCTATATTATATACTGGGAGTAACCAAACACGTCCGGATTCCTGGGCAGAGTGACAGATTAAAATAAAAATGATGACAAGGAATCTTTGGTTTAACTATATAAATCTTTTTTGTCTGAAGGTTATCTTTGATTCTTTCCACTCTCAATACATGGGCCAGGTTTATATTATAAAGGGTGGATAGCCAAAAATGTGATGAATGGAAAGGGGTTGGAATATCAGAGCAGCTGTTCCACATGTTTTTTGTCATCTCTTACAATCTGTCAGTGTTTACACTCAACTGCCCTGTCGCTTCTCTGCGACTGAAACATCCACACGAACCTTTAAACGCTGCATTAACTGACATAGACCAGGTGAAGGGAGGAGCTTTACTCTCAGATATCCACTGATTGGCTGGATGATGTAAGTAAAGTGATTGATTTTGTGATGTTGTGATCTGTGGCACAGATGCCTGAGGTCTGAGATCATGGACATTGTGATGTTGTCACCTGTTTGGTCTTCATTCAAATGTCATATAAATCATTAAACACAACTTTCATTTAACTTCTTAAAATGATGATTTTTTTTACCCTTTTTTGTTCTTTTTGCTGCTGTTACAGGCTCGATGACATCATGTCCAGATATCACTCCCCTCTTATCCAGACCATCTCCATCCATCTCTTCCTCTCCACCCTCTTCCCTCTCTCCCTTCTGTCACCTCTTCTTTCTCAGTCTCCTCTCAGCTGGACCTCTCCTCATGACCCCTGCTACCACCTGGACGGGCGCCCACGCCACTGCATGTCAGAGTTCATCAACGCTGCCTATGGGGTTCCTGTGTCGATGGAGCATCTCCAGGAAGGACCCAGGACAAACATCAGCACCTTAACTGACCTTCATAACCCTCACAATCTCACGTGCTGGATGCCAGCTGAAGGCTCTGGTGGCAGGGACTGGACTTTCACAGTTCCTCTGGGCAGACGCTTTGAAATCACTTACATTAGTCTTCAGTTTTGTCAACAGGTGAAGTCGGTCGAATCTTACTCCATTTCCATCTTAAAGTCAATGGACTTTGGCAGGAGTTGGCGCCCCCTACAGTTTTATTCCGGTGATTGTATGAAAATGTTTGGCCTTCCTACTCAGTCTGTCGCTCAGACGAGGCACCAGGAGACAGAGCCTCTGTGTTCAGATCCCAGACCGCTGCAGAAGCATCGTGGAAATCTTGTGCTGGCCTTCTCAACCCTGGATGGACGTCCCTCCTCACCGGACTTCGACTACAGTCCAGGGCTGCAGGACTGGGTGACCGCCACAGACATAAAGATAGTATTTAACCAATCACTGAATACAAGGAAAAAGCAGGAAGAGAAACTGGATGAGGTGGGAGGTGCCTTAAGATGGAGGGCGGGAAGAGAAAGGGTGGAGAAAGTTCTAAAGTTTGGAGAGAAAGACACAAAATCATCAGAGATTTGGGAAACAAGAGAAAAAAAGGCAGAAAAATCCACACAGAGAAATCAGAGTAAAAGCACTGAACAGCAAAACAGACATAATGTTACCCGGAAGGAGGGGGAATCTCAGGGTCGAGTGAGGGGCCGCAAAAAAGAAAACTGGAAGACATGCCAGGGCGGCACATGTAACTGGTCCTTAAATGTCCAGCAGGGCTCTAAGGGACGAGAGTTAAGAAGACGACGAAACAATGGAGAGAGTGAGAAATCCCCTTCAAAATCAAGGAGAAAAGCTGCACACTACATCACCCCCTCTGCTCTTTCTGCCCCATCTAAACCCCCTCTTGCCCTGTCTGACCTGCAGGTCGGAGGCAGGTGCAAATGCAATGGCCACGCTTCTCACTGTCGCCGTGATAACAAGGGCCGCGCGGTGTGTCAGTGTGAGCATCACACATCTGGGCCAGACTGTGACGTATGTGAGCATTTTTTTTATGATCGCCCATGGCAACGGGCAACACCTAGCCACCCACATCCGTGTGTCCGTGAGTTTCATGCCTGTGTGTCTGTCTGTGTTTGTCAGCGTAAATACTCATGTTGATTAAAAGAAATCATGTTGATTGAAATATTATTTACTGTGCAGAATATTCTAAATACAAGGTCTGTGATAAGAGAAAATACAATATTTTAAATACAAGATCCTGGATAATCTGTGTTATTCAAAGTATCATACTGTTTTAAAGTTGCCCTCATGTGTTGTGTTTCTCTGTCTTTCTCTCAGCCTGTGAATGTAATGGTCACTCTGCTAAGTGTCGGTTCAGTATGGTCGTGTATCAGCAGTCCGGTCGAGTCAGCGGAGGCGTTTGTTTGAAGTGTCGACATCACACGACGGGACATCACTGTCAGTTCTGTCAGAACGGATACACACGTGACCACAGCAGACCACTGAGCCATCGCAAGGCCTGCCAACGTGAGTTGCAGTCAACATGTCTGTGTGTTGTGTGTGGAAATCATGTTTCAACATATTTAAGCTGCTATGAATGTGAGGAAATCATTCTTTCACAAAAAAAGTTTTTTGGTTTTTTGGTGGCTCTGAGGTGTTTGGCTCTGTGCAGTGAAGTCTGGCTCTGTGCGGTGAATGTACATTGACTCTTGCCCTTTGACTGCTCTCATGTCTTTGGCATGTTCACATTTTCTCCTGTGCAACCTAATATAACATCAGTTTATGCCGCGCTTGAGCGTGTGTGTCCTGTATCAACATGTTTAGCTGTCATTTAATGTATAACTTAAAAGCAGAACGTATACAACATCTAACTCATGCCTTAAAAAAATCTAAATATTTAAATGAAGTGCAAGAGAATTATGTTGAAATATTTGGAAACTGAAAGATTTAGAACTTGTTAATGTTGAAACAGGGCTGCCGTTTTAGGAGAGCATAAATGTTTGTAGGAGGGCTGGTGTTTGTTTGGATGAACAGAGCTGAGCAGAAGCAGAGGAGCATCACACACATGTTTTATGGAGAAGCTGTTGCTCTGGGGTTGTTTTAACTCTTATTAAATAAGAGCTGAGGCCATGAAGCACAGCTGACATGTTCTGTGTATGTCTTTAACTGTGCACCATTAATATAGTGTAATAATTACACTCCTCTTTTTCTTCACTGTTTTATGTTATTTATTTTTAATAATATTATATATACTGTCACACATATTTCCTGTGTTTTCCTTCTTTGAAGGGAGTTTCTCATTGTTCTGAATGAAATGTGAGGTATATCACTTTAATGTTTTCATTCTTAGATACTACATGTATTCTGTCAGAAAATGCACTGCTGCCCTGTGTTTGACCACAGAATGAACCTGTGTTTACTGTCTGTGCATCTGTGGAACGATTCTGCACCTCGTCTGAGTCCTTTTTCTTCTCTTTCTCTCGCCAGCATGTCAGTGCCACCCGATGGGTGCAGTGGGCCACTGGTGCAACCAGTCCACAGGACAGTGTCTGTGCAGAGAGGGGGTAACGGGGCAGAGGTGTAACCGCTGTGCCCCCGGGTTTAAGCAGGGCCACTCTCCTCTCCGCCCCTGCATCCGTAAGTGCTACAGCTTCACAGAGATCTGACAAATACAGTTCCTTCATATCTGTGCTGTCACGTATGTTTTCATATATGTGATATATATCTGATCGCATATGGCATGATTTTCTCTTGACTGAAAACAAGTTATTGGCTAAATTAGGGTCTGTTTTCAATTCTTTCTGGGCATCTGTGTTGTTGTTTTTTTTCTGATGTATTTTCATCTTAGCTGCTCTTGATCCAATTAAACTAAATGTCTTCATTTTTTAATCTCAGTATCATTGTTGGATCACAGCTGTACTGTTTGTTTATAAAGGCTTTAGTTAAAAGTCTCTCTTTGTAGCTCTAAATCCTCCCCCTCGTATCCAGTACCACACGCGCCCCAAAACCTCTCAGCTGGTGTCTCTTGACTTTCATCAACATTGCAGTCATCTTTCAGGGGATTTCCGGGTGTGTTTCGCTTTGCAGTTGTACCTGCTGTGTAAATAAGTGATAATCCATCCAATAGCGTCACGTTTAATCTCAGAGTTCACCTAACAGCTCAAGCCTCAGAATGCTTTAACATTTCTAATCGAGTTACAGTGTGTGGCGGGCAACACCTGTCCCCTCCCAGCACGAAAAACTCATAACTCTCACGGGTTACAGCCCAGTGATAGAAGAGCTTGTTTGTTGTTCTACATGCATCGACTCAACATGGATATTAATAGCTTGAGGTCCCATCTTTCCTCCACCAAAGACGAGCCGCAGCTAAAAACACAAGCAGCACCGGTGAACAGTTTCTCACAGCAGCCGTCGTTCATCACAGACCCAGAGCTCAGATATTATTAGCACAACGCCACAAGATTTGTGGGGGTCTTTATTTTGGATAACATTGACCAGGAAGTCTCACGTTAAACTATCCTGCATCTTTTGTGACAGCAGTAACCTTTTAGCAAATAGATCCTTTGGGCCTTTACAAACCCTGTCAGCTCTCTGCTAAACTCTGCTAAGCCTGCAAACACTGAAACACTGAAACACTGAAACACGTCTCCAACATGTATCTTTTTGAATGAAGCATTCGAAGCATCAGGGCCCTTGACGTTTGATATGAATTATAGCCAGAGGAGTTTAGAGAGTCTGGGGGGGTTGGAGGGGTATAAAGTGTCAGTGCCCCAGTTGTGTCAGGAGATGTGGGCAGAAGTCATGGGTAATATATGGTTGACCCAGCCCTGCAGACCTATCACAGGCAGTATGTGTGTGTGTGTGAGACAGAGAGTTACAGATAGGTAGCCCTGCTGACCTTTAAGACCACACACATGCACAAAACTGTCCAGGTTCACACACTGTGACAAACATGCACTCGCTTTTGCCACAGCCACAGGCATTCCACACACACACTCCCATAAACACACACACTCACATAAACACACACACTCACATAAACACACACACACACTCACACACACACACACACACACACACACACACACACACACACACACACACACACACACACACACACTGATGGTATGCTCTAATGAGCCACCACAGGGATTAGAATGAGTCGCCTCACTGAGGTGTGAAAAAGAGGAAGGACAGAGTGAAAGACACACAAATAAACTTGTCACTGCTTGCTGTAATTTAATGAGACCCTCGTCCTCTTTCTCTCTGTCTGTTGTTCATTCAGGTATTCAGGAGGTCGTTCCTCCCACCCCAGTTTTCCAGCCTCAGTACAGTGTGGGTAAGACAGATGCTTCTATGACAATAACTGATTTTAGTTCATTTCATTTTTATTATAAACTTTGATCAAGATAAAGTTGAACTTCGCAGTGAATCTTCACGCTGCTGCTTGTGAACCATAAAGTAAAGAGTTGTGATTTACTGCCCTCTCGTGGATCAGCTGTGTGCAGCATTACAGATGTACAGAGTTAAGCAGCTGCTTCTTATTAACTGTCCTTTAGCGCAGGTTACATCAGCTCCAGCCTCTCACATTAAACATGAGAAATGTGACTGGATGCAGTATTACAGTGTTCCAGCAGATCTGAGGCTCTTAATGAGTAAAACATGTTTTTATTGTTGGTGCTCTGATGATAGTAACAAACACCTGCAGCAGCTGTAATATCTGACTGTCACTCAGAACAGTGATCTTCACTCTCACAGCCACTTAAACGCTCCAATACAGTTATACAGCATCCAGCCTCTTCCTGGGGGGATTCATCCTGGTGGTCTTGCTTTTACAAGCTGTAAAGTAAAGTGAATTTCAAAACGTTGGGTTCATAGGAGTTCATAGGAGACATTTTAAATGTTACTCTTGTCTTGTTTATTATTGTCTCACTTATAAAACGCAAAAAATGCACGTTTAATTTAGTGAAGTTGTGTTTCTTTCTCCTGGACTCTAGGTGAAGAGTGTCTTTCTTACTGTCCACCCTTCCAAGCTAAAGTCAGGATGAATTTAGAGACATACTGCCTGAAGGACTACGGTGAGTTTATAAAACTGGTCTGTGAATGAAGCAATAAATCTGTAGAATTATTCTTGCACTTTTTCTTTGAGGGTCTCAGATTATGAGGTGAACCATTTACAGGTTTTGTGCTCTTGTGACATTAATGTTTGGAGAGCTGTACATGTGACTGTATTATATCACTATATTGAATAATATATCCACCATAGATACATTCAGATACACTAAAATCAGATGTTACTGTTAACTGTCACAAAACACCTGTAAGAGCCATTTATGTTTCTCATGAACCCGTCATTGTCAGTGATCATATTACATCTACATGCTCTGATGTTTGCTTACACCGTCTGTCTCTCAGTGCTGAAGGTGCAGCTGAAAAGTAAAGAACGTTCAGGACCTTGGTGGCAGTTTTCCGTGGTGGTCCAGACGGTCTTCCGCACAGGTTCTTCACGTGTAAAGCGAGGCCTTCAGGCACTCTGGGTTCCTGACCGGGACCTGAGCTGCGGATGCCCCGCTCTCCAGGTGGGCCGAACCTTCCTGCTGATTGGTGCAGAGGAAAGCGGGAGGGGCTGGGTCCCTGAGGAAAGGCGGTTAGTTGCGGACCGCACCGCGATGGCTTTGCAGTGGCGGGAACACTGGAGCCCAAAGTTAAGAGGCTTTCGTGGGCAGGACGTCAGGGGAAAGTGTCCACTCAGAAACACAACGGCACAAAAACACTCTGGCTTAAACTCATACGAGGAATACACCCCCCCACACCTTGAGAAACTGCTGTCTGAAGCACATACTCACATGACACACAAACACACACGTGGAAAAAGCCCAAATACTGGCAGACATCCTGAGGAAAACCGTAGGGCTGAAAACAACGGACTCAGTGGAAGACACAGCACATCCGCCTCCCCTCAGGATACACAGAATTTACTGCAGAGCACACAGGATCCAGTTGTAGGTACGTCAAAGATTATTCACTCCAGTGAGCGAGACCACCCTACAGTGTGTCCAACATCACCCCTGCAACCTGTGACACAGATCTGAGGTCAGCTTCAGCGCTGACGAATAAAGATAGTGAGGGACAGTTCTGTCTGTTTCTGAGCCATTGAACCCATTCAGGATTCACAGGACCGCTTAATATCATGTTGAGTTAAGATCTGAGTAAAACCCTGAACAAAACAACCTGTATTATTTTGTCATGCTGACACATGCAGGTTTCATGTCAAAAGTTGCTGTTATCATTCAGAACGTGAGCAGAAATGTTTTCCAGTTCACTCCTCAGCGCTGCGTTAAATAACGGCTCACATTCACAGATGATGTTTTTGTTTGACTTTGAGACACATTGTTTTCAGCTGAGAAACTGACACATATTTACCCAGTTTGAGTTGGTTAATTAAAGTTAAATGTGGAGTTCATCAGAATGTGTTTATTGCTTCCACAATGTAAGCATTTTTAAAATGTTTTTGTACTTTTGGGGGCTAAAACATCATGATGAGATCAAACTGTATACAAAAACTGACCTTTAGAAAAGTGCCTTTTAAAGTTTTATTTGTAATATATATNGGGGGCTAAAACATCATGATGAGATCAAACTGTATACAAAAACTGACCTTTAGAAAAGTGCCTTTTAAAGTTTTATTTGTAAAATATATATATATATATATATATATATATATATCAAAACATTTGTAACATGTAAATGTTACAAATATTTGTGTATCAATGTGAGAGAATTTTCCTTCAAACTTATGTAACACTACCTCATAATAAACATTGTAAACACACAAATAACACAGTAATGTTGTTTATTTAAGGAATATATTTCAGAAATGTATTTCATGTGAAAATACAAAGCTCAAAATATTTGAAAGAGTTAAACATTTAAACATGAGGAAAGTTGAGGGGGAAGACAAGAGTCAGTTAAAGCGTGTCAGTAATGCACCTGCTTTACACAGGAAACACCTGTTCCCAGTTTTCCTGTCTCACTGACTGACGACTGCGTTTAGTGTAAGAAATTTCCCACAGCTTGCCTTGTTCTGAGAGCAATATCACAGGAGCCCTTGTGCTTCAATATCCATATGTCTTTTATTTTGTCTAGCAGACGAGTGTGTGTATCAGATAACACACTCTTAACACTCTCTGATCCCTCTCAGACACACAGTTGTGAGATGTCTTGATACATGACATGTGCGACATTTCAAACACAGAAGATAAAACACAGTTTTTAGCATGCAGTTCTATGTAAATACACACTGGACCAGAACCCCCACAATAACACTTGGTTGTGTGTTACTGGTGTGTAGGAGAATTTTTGTGAGACATGAGGCGTTCAGCACATAAAAAACTCTTTTTTTTTTAATGTGTTCTGCATTCACACCCTCTCTCTCTCTACCACAGTGTGAGTAATGACAGTGTTTGCAGACCAGCACGCTCTTGTTCAAGCACACAGACACACACACACAGAAACCAGATACACACACGGCTTCTGTTAACCCGAGAGTGCCGGTCAATCCAGTTGATCTCTTGCATGCATACCGCTCATACGAACACACTGCGTCCATGGCAACAGGATTCCTGCTCCATGTTCTCTCTAGTAAAACAAGTGCCGGCTGTGGCAGCCACTGATTCTCTTTATCACGCTCTAAAAGCTACAAATACCTCATAACCTCGTCAAATCCAAGTTCAGCAGCTTTTATTAAACGTGCTGTTACCATTACAATCATAACATTTACATCATCAATCTATAACATCTGCCTCTGAATCTCCGTTGGAAACATAACATTGCAGGTTATTTGCAAAATCATTTTCTTATTGTTTGACAAGTTTAAATTCTGAACTGCTGCTGTCAGAACGAGCTACAAACTCTGCAACATTCTCAGCAGACAGACAAGTTTTATGTTGTGATGCAGTCCAGCTGACATTACTCAGTGCTACTGACAATCACATTCAAAATACTTTTACCTTTTTCATTTCAAATGGAGGTACAGTAAAGAGTCACAGACAGCATCTTTAACAGACCCTGCGAGTCTCGTTTCAGCTGAGTTTGCTCTGAAAAAGAGTGAAATGTTCACAGTTTTATTCCAAATATGCTTCAGTTTTACTTCAAATCCTAGAAAAATGAAGGCATTGCTAACAATGCTGGCCCTTCGTTTTTTCCATTCAATCAATCATTCTCTTTATCCTAATGGAAACATTGTGCCTGTCTCCTCTGCATTAGCACTTAACCGCAGGAACTCTGCTACACAGCCACTGATTCTTTCATAAACCATTTGATGCTCCACTGAAACCGGGGCACGTCTGGACGGCATTACAGCATACATCTGACAGCGCTGCACTGTTCCTGTGTTAAAAGCTGGGAACAGCAGCGTTTTTCCAAGATAGGATTATGGATCAAAGTCAAAGCAGGCAGAAGGAGGGAGAGAGAATCCAGCCCAGCCAGGTGGGTGAAAAGCAGCAACATGGGGAGGTCGGAGCGCCGGAGCTCTTTGAAGTGCCGGTTGATGGCGTGGTGAACCGGGTCTTGTTGAAGCTGAACTGTAGCGGATTGATTTGCATGGAGGGGTGAGGGAGGGGCTGGGAGAGAATTATTGGTCGCTTCTGCAAGTGTGTTTGTGTGTCTGTCTCTGTGTATCTGTCTGTCTGTCTGTGGGTCTCCACCTTTCTCTTCTAATGCCCTCTGAGCCCACCCAGAGTTTCTGTTTGAATAAGGTGCTAGTCAGCGGAGGTTTAAACACCAGAACATGTTCCTGCCCTGTTTCAGCAGCCTGGATGTTGTTTTATGGCAATGAAACAAACTGAAATGTGTGGCCGTTTCTTTTAATGACATTACAATCTGGAAAATACTACAACAAGCTGAACAGAAGATGTAAAAGCTGTAAGTTATGAAGAGACAAATGTATGAACGCTTGTTCATACAACAGACACACAGGAGCAGCTGATGCCTCATGTCTCCAGCTCTTCTGGGTCCAGAACTTCAGTCAGAACAGCCTGTGGAAGGTTGTGACACTGCAGAT
The DNA here is from genome assembly GCA_036877545.1 of Yasuhikotakia modesta. Lineage (NCBI taxonomy): Eukaryota > Metazoa > Chordata > Actinopteri > Cypriniformes > Botiidae > Yasuhikotakia > Yasuhikotakia modesta. The sequence continues at coordinate 2,417 of JBAJNP010011763.1, read as the reverse complement.
ACAGATGAATCACCTGAACCTATGACAGAGGAATGAAATAAAAGAAATAACATTTATTATATGACAATGTCTACATTAAAACACATAAGAATAAAAACTCCTCAGAGCCACTTAATTACAACAGAACACTTGAAATGTTTCTTATAAATTCCCCTAATTTTAACTCCAACAACAACGTTGAATATTATAAATCATGTACATCAAAAACATTATCAGTTGTTAGTAAAAAAAAACATTATAAAGATAGGACAGTATTTAAAAATCTAAAAACATTTTTTAAACGTTTTAGGACATTCAAAATGAAATTTTTGTTATTTAAATGGAAAGACAAGTATTAAACTCTTTATCTGTTTGTGTTTTTCCTCTGAGAGCAAAACATATCATCACTGAGATATGACTGTATAATAATCAGCAGTGTTAACACTCCTCATTTATTTTTGTTCAGTCTCCTCCATAACATTTCATTTAAGACAGAAGCAAAAGCAACTCGCCTGAACCTCCACTTCTTGAGATATATCTACACGATCCACCGGGGGGCGCAAGAGGCTGGGGCCAAACACTGTGGCCAAATTACTCACAGACATTTTATTGTGCTCCCGCCTATCCGCAACCCTGAGGAAACGAGACAGACGTGTTTGAGATAAAGACAACAGCACACAAGAAGTCAATGAAAGAAAACCTTTTGTTATTAACATCCAGCAGGGACAGTGTGTTTGGGCTGAAAGTAAATCAGTGTTGTGGCAGTTAGGAGAGCTCAGGAAGTGATGCACATACCGCCTCAGGTGGTGTAAGAGAAAGAGGAAAGTGTTGCGGTTCACGTCGGGTAAGACCTGCAGCAGAGTCAGCAAGCGCTTCTCCCTGATGTAAGGGTCAGCATCATCTGTGATCAAGAGACAGAGTTTATCCTGTCTTACATTTCCTGTGTGTCTGCGGTGTGTGTGTGTGTGAGCTGACCGGTGACTTTGCACCTCAGTAACTTTACAGTGTTACAGCAGTTTGTTTTTACTTCAGTGACTGTTGAGGTGTTTCCGGCTTTAGTTCCACATTGACGTGTGTAAGACTTACCCAGCGCGTCTGAGAGCTCCTGAAAGCGTTCAGAGGGAATGAGAGGTAGAGGAAGTTCTCTGAAGTACAGCTTGAGAGTCCCTGACACTGCATTTACATCCACACTCCTGAGTTTACTCACAGCCTCACGGTAATCTACACACACACACACATTTGAGACCTGCTGGTTTTATATACATAAACTGTTATAACAACATCACTCCAGACTAACACTAACTAAACCTTCAGAACATTTAAAAACGTTATTTACCTTATTAATATAGTGTTTTATGTGCCACCTGTCCTCACGTTAAACACAAACACACTCACTAGTGTCGAATGCATTCTTCAGCTCTTGAATTTCTGTACTGGCTCCTGAGATTCTGTAGATGCCCTCCTCACCCAATCCTCTCCTCTCAACCTCCTCCACACAGCAGCGCACAATGTGAGGGACCAACACACCCTCCTGCCTGCACGCACACACACACAAAATCCTCTTGACACAGGAAAGGTTTTATGTTTAACAGTCTTAATAAATCAGCACCCAGTTCTATAAATAATAATTTGGAATATAAACTCACTTTGCCACTTGACCAATCGGCACACTGAACACTGGTTCCTGTATGATGAGGGTGGAGCTAGGAGGCTCAAGAGGGTGGGGCAAGTATTTTATTGACAAAGTTACATCAATTTGCCCCAAAGAACAAGTGAGTTTCTTCCACTTCTTAAACATGATGTCAGGGTCAAGCTGTAAAAGTTACATTATTTGTTTATGCGTTTCATTGACCACATATCTAAGAATATATCTAAAAATATGTCACATGACTGAACACAGCATGTCTGAGACACACAGCATGATTCATACACACTATTTACAGGACGTTTTACTGACAGTAACTATTTGAGCAAACGTAGCAAAGTCACCTGTAGCGCAGCTCTGCCCATAATGTGATCCGGCATCTCACTGTCACACTGAGACAAAAGCAGCAGGTCCAGCTTCTGCGCTCCATCCACCTCAAACACCAACTCCTAATGTCACAATGCATTCAAATCAAACACCAACTCCTAATGTCACAATGCATTCAAATCAAACACCAACTCCTAATGTCACAATGCATTCAAATCAAACACCAACTAATGTCACAATGCATTCAAATCAAACACCAACTAATGTCACAATGCAAATCAAACACACAATCTCACCTCGTCCCACACTGGAGTCACACAGAAAGCTGAAAGACACGTTTGTTTTCGTCTGTCATAAAAGTCAAAGCCATCTACCTCCGCACACACATACATACCTGCATATACAAAACATATACAAAACATACGCATATACGAAACATATGCATATACAAAACATACGCATATAC
>JBAJNP010011762.1:0-14304 GCA_036877545.1 Yasuhikotakia modesta | reverse complement strand
AGTTAAAGCTAGGTGGTCGCCATGGTGACGTGCTTTTTGTGCCACTTGACAGGGTATGTCGCACAAAGAAAGAAGCTGAGAGCAAACACGTTCTGTGTTCAGAACCGGTCTGATGATTATTTTTCTGATTGCAGTGATCATCACACTCCGCAATCAGGAGAACCGAACTGAACCCGTGTTTCCAAAATGCAGAGAGCACAGGCCCGGTTCCCTCTGCCAGAACTAAAGAGCTTTTATCTAAATGAGTATGTATTGCTTGTACTTTTCAAGTGTACAGTATAAACACACAGTCACATAAAATAGATTTAGATGTTGGTGTACAACAAGACGGAGGCATCTATATTACGTTGCTTTGCGATGCAGAACTTACGGCTGTTTTAAAGGTGGGGTGTTTATATCAGCTTAAAGTTGTTAAAAATGAACACAAACCAGTGGTTAAGGGTTAAAACATTCTCTTTATGGTACTCACAAGGATTCACAAGAGTAGGTTTATTATAATGATTTATCATTTGAGCTGTCAGGTCCAATTTGCCAAAAATGTCAATGTTAAAAAGAAGCGTCTGTAGTTGTTTTAAAAAACAAAGCAATTTTTTCTGTCTTGATCTAGTTTATTTGGATTCAGGTCATTGTTGGCAGATTGTAAACTTTTCAGTTTAAAATCCTTCACTGAGACTCAAGAGTGAAATCCACCGTAATTGTGTTCTGCAGATACAGGTTTTGTATACAGGCATGAATGGTTCTTTCTGCGTTTCTTTAGTGATTCATAGCCCTACTTTTCACGGCGTTTTGAAGCTTTGTTGCCTGCGTTCAAAATGCTCTGCGGTGGGATTATGCCATTAAAAAGGAATCGAGGTATTTGTGGGACTTCAAAGCCCTGTAGCTCTGCAAGTACTTGATAGTTTCAATTACATTTCCATGTGTTTTTCTTTTTTCCCCCAAAAGCAATTCCTCTATTTACCATCTTCCCCTGAAAGCAAACCTCCATTTTTTTTTTACCTCTTTTTTTTATAATGTGCCAATATTTTGCCAAATTACGAGTTTTGCAGTCATTTCTGGAGCCAGATTGTTGCCTTACGTTACGCACTTCAAAATGCACATTACTTTTATTATGATAATAAATGTAATAAATATTCCATGTATCCTCCGCAGGTTTGGCTGCAGTGGTGAAATATTTGCATTAATCTCTGCTGTGTGTTTTTCTGTGTTTCCTGGCGAGATATTACAGTGTTTGGAAGGGCAGAAGTTGATCTCATTCAACACACAGGCCTCATTTTCCGGCCAGCCTGCATACCAGAGGCCACAGGCGCTGCAGAACAGTGAGAGTCAGGAGAGCTAAGGCGCAACGGTGGTCCATCCGGCGAGCCTCAGCCCGCCGTGACACCTGATGGATGATGTAAATTGACGTTCCTGCATCGGAACACCTCAGCCAAGGCCGAAAGTGCATCTCAGCACCACCGAGACCCCTGGGAAGGGGCCCTCTATTCCTCCAGCATCCCATCCAATTAACCGTGCCACGCTCCGGCTGTTTGTCTCACATTTCCATGTTAATACAGCCGGGGAAGTCTGTGTTTAGTCAGCAGATCCGCTGTGCTGCATAATACAAGCGACTCCGCTGTCTCTAAATTAACCAAAAATGCATAAAGGCATAAACTGGCTTTACACCATGAGCGGAATCTGAGATTTTCCCTCTACGGTTCTGCGGAGCGTTAGATCTGTGAATTCAGAGAAAAATGATGTTTTGGTGGATCAGTGTGTGCACGCCGTGCAAAATGAAGTAAACCTTGGCAAACAAAAGGCGGAGAGCGGTGCTGGACTTTGTTTGGCGATGGGTCACGGTTGTTGATTATTGAGATTAACTGGTAAAGATCCTTTGCTTTATAGTTGCTTTTCATGGATTGGCATTAATTAGTGTGCTGACATCAGGCTTTTCTGTGGCTCTTAGACAGTTGTGGCTCTTAGACAGTTGTGCAGTGAATCTGCTCAGAAAAGTTTCTAAATTCATCACCTTTCAAGCGTTGTCGTCACAGCCATGCATTGAGTGTTGCGATTTTCGAATTTGGTGTCAGGTTCAAAATAATAATTCAACTTTTAAAAAATGCATCTCAAGACCTGATTTTGGTTAATTAACTAAGGACACATCTTATACACGTAAGTCTTTATAAATCTTTGAATAGATTAATTAGACAACTTGTTCATTACACAAACCCACTGACTACTCACTTTTGCACCTCCCTAAAATGGTCACCTGGTGTGGGAAACTTAGTCACATCTACCCTGCGTTTCCTTACCTGCACCCATCACCCTCCGCACCGCCTGCCACCGTGACGGTAGTGACTTAGTGACTTAGACGGTATGGTTTCCACTTCATGTCTGTGGGTTTTGTTGCTCCAGTCAAACCTTATCAGAAAACAAGACAAGGTTACACAAAAACGCAACAGTGAGCTCTTCAGACCAGTGTCAGGTCTTCAGAGAAACCACTCGACTCTGTATCTACCGTCCCACAGTAAACAATTCAACATTTGTGGACGTCTGTTCAGTACATGCTACTGAGTTCCTCAATAGTTCCATTTATTTTCTTAGATACTGTATACAATTTTTAACAATCATTTTTCGGCACACATATCACATGCTCATTTGACCTCCACTGCATTTACAACAACAAAACATTAAGTGCTTTTAAGAGGTCAATGGCCAACAGCTCAAAGCTGAAGATGTTTGTAAGTGTCATTTATCCAGCATGCATTGGGGTGACTTTGGTGTTGCTGTAGTTTAATGTTTTGCTCCTTGGAGTTGTGTGTCATGTGACCTCAGCAGCTGGTTTTGTGGAAACATTTACACGAAGAATCTTCTATCTCTTAATCTTCATCTTTTTTTAATATTGTACATAACATGATTCCCTGCACATAAATTGGGCCTAAATGCACTCTTGAGGGTCTATCTGGATATATTTGTGTTGTTTATGAGCAAACCTGATCAAATGCTGTAACACCATCCAATACTTTAATGCTTCCTAACTCCAATATTGCTGATAAATTAAACCAGGTCATGGCTGGATGCTACATTTAAAAGTTTTTCATCAGTTTCTTCTGAAATGAAGCAATATCACTGATCTAAAGTAATACCTGTGCTCAGGTTTATTTACTCTACTCTGATAATGATATATCACTGCAGATGATGATAATCGCCCAGCTAACAAGTTTTCGTTTCCATTAGGTAATAAAAAAATATTAGTTTATTTTGAATTTTCTTTGGAACGTTGGAAACATCCAGTTTTTAGATGTTGTATTAGCTGTGTGGTTAAAATAATGTTTTTTTCTGTAACATTTTTGAACTGTTCCATTAACAACTTTTTTAGGAAGTTCTTGTACAGTTGTTTTTGATTAAGTTTGTAACGTTGATTTAACTTGATTTAACTTTTGAGAGAACTTTTGGGCAATGCTAGCAAATGTTTTGAGAATGTTTCCTGTTAGCTGGCTTGCTTTAACTTGGGCCACACACACACACACTCTGGATGAGGAGAACTCTTCAGTTTGTTACCTCAGGTTTGTGCTGCAGGCTCACAATAATTTTGGTGACAGGTAGTGACAGGGCAACCTGAGACGTGCTTATGCCTGTGAGCCCGTTTGAAATGTTCTGATCCGGCGCGACAGATGATTATTGTTTCTTTTTATTATAGCATAGAATCAACAAAACTATTCCTTTAAAGTAGCATGGATGGCCTTGTGGTGAATACAATCTTCCCTAATTTCCTTGCTGTTGACTTCAGTGCTCTGATTAACTGCTTCCTGTCACCGACACTCATCCGGTCTCTGTGTCCGTGTCTCTCATACAGTATGTTCTCTCTCTCGACAGAGGCTTCAAAGACCGAGTCGTACTGACAGACACTCCCTGCAGCGTCTGACTGACCCCCCAGAGAGAGAGAGAAGAAGAAAAAGAGACAGAGCAAGAGAGAGGGATGCAGTATTATATATGTGATTGCCTCTGTGTGGGCTTTCTGTGTGCAGCCCTCTCCCGCTCTGAGTCTAATTCTGTGTGGCAGTACTCATGCTCTCCTGTCCAAACGCATCCGTCAGACCTCTGACACAGTCGCGCAGCAACCAGTTACTTCCTGCCTCCAGTGAGCCGCGGACCCCAGGCGGCGCGCTCGCACGCGCTCCGGTATCACACGCCAGAGCTCCGCGCTCTTCACGAATCAGTAATTTTAAATTAACGTGACTCTTCATGTCTGTCGGCACCCATCTGACATGGGTTTGTAACTCACACGTATGAGGAGCGAGTTCAGCTCTTCTGTGCATGTTTACATGCATCGCTCAGATGGTGTACGTGTGGGCGGATTTGTGTATTTATAGAGTTGGGGGTCATACGTCTGGGACCACTAATGACAATGTTTCTGTTTCATTTCTTGTAATTATTATATGAACTGTTCTTATACAAATGGAAATTATTAGCATAATTGCACTAATTATTAGCATAATAGCTAATTTACTCAATTTGAATATATAAGTTGAATGTATTTTTTTTTTCCTCTTACGCTTAAGGTGACATGGATTCCACCAGGAAAACCTGATGGTCTGTGTTGAGAACTTTCGAAAGAGCATCTTGGGTGATTCAATAATTGTAAGACCATCAGACCTATTGCATAAAGAACGTAACACGGTTGATATCGCTAATTTGTTTGTGCAATTACTGAACTTGAAATAATGCAGAATGCATTTAAATGTCATAAATATTTCTTCATAATTTTACGCTGGTTTAACATTTTTATAATGAGAAAACTTTATTTACGGGTTTCAGTAAGATGTTCATTGTATAATTTTCATTGTTGGCTCAGATTTTTAAACCCCTCTTTTTGTATCTGGCTGTCTAGACTAGAAGTTATTAATTATGTCACAGAAATTAAGTTTTAAACCGTGCCACAAGGTTTTATCATTGCGCTTTGAGAAACTGCGTAGGAGAAGGTAAACTAATGAAAACATGTCCTGTTCTGTCTATAGATGACACTTCCGGCTGATCTGTAATCCTAATTGCGTTAATGAACGGGGAAACCTGGTGGAATTCGGATCCGAGGGTAATTAAATAGAAACCTAATAAAAGAACAGCCGCCTTTGGCTCGCAAAGAGAAAATAATTACAGCTTTCAATTGATGGCTGCGTCACCCTGCGAGTTTGCTTAAGTCTCTTAATCAAACAGAGTCTGACGCTTTACTAAGGACTACATGAATAAAACTCCCCTGTCTCATCACACAGGAACTGTCTGAGGGCATGTGAGGGTTTAGATGAAGAATTTGTGGCGCTGTAAGTGGACTGTTTTTCTTGTATTGCAGGTAAAAGCATTTGGATAAATAGACTTGTGTGTTTCTGTGCACCTGTAATATATGTGTAAGATTTGGTCACTCAGTTGTTGTCCGTTTCCCTTCCACGGAACCGCAGTGTTTGTGACTTTCACCTCACTGTGAGTAAACAACCAAATTTCATGCAAATTTGTGGCATTTCATGCCTCTGGTAGTTTATAAATAAATTCAGATTTGGTCAAAATCAGTCTATTACTTCACAAGTCCAAAATCCTGACACACACAGGATTGAAATATGTGTGTCTACCTGTACGTTGTGTTCAGACTTAAAAATGGAACCTTCCTGAGTGACAGATGATCTCTGATTTCCCACCTCCAAGATTACTTCAATAATGCTTTGGGAAAGAAATCATTTAGCTCCTTTCAGAACTGTCAGCTGACACGCAAAGTTTGAAAAATCACTCCATTCGTTTGTGACTCTGAGTTGTTTAGAAAATAGGTTTGAAGTTTTGTTTCTTTTGCTTTCATATAACTTATGTTTTGTTTGACTTTTCAGGTCTGAGGCTCACTGACTCCTGCAGACATAATTCAAATCGCAAGAGACAGAATTCAAAGCTTAAGTGACTTTAATCAGTCACCTTGTGTGAACTCGCATCACCGACTTCTTTGAAAAGTAATGAAGCTAATTTGACTAATGATATCAAAAGGTATTTTTATTCCGTTGGCACACAAGAAAGGAACATTATCTCTCTCTTTTCTCCATTTTTCTCAGCTCTCTGTTCTCTCTTCCTGTATTTGCCAGGTTTTGTTGACTATATCGGCTAGTTAATTAAAAGATATTTTGAGAACCTTTAAACTCAAGGCCCAGGCCAGAAGCGGATTTTCCCCCGACCATTGGAGGACTCGCTCTTTAAACAGTCCTCAGCCATGACATTAGCCTGACTATTAATAATCCGTCATCAAAACTCCATAATCCTGTGCAAACACTTCTGATATTTCATATCTGGCACCTCAAAGGAGTTCTGGTCATGTTGTCTAGTAAAAAAATGGCCATGGAAAAGCACGACAATAAATTTACTGCCTTTATCCTCTGTTTATTGAGCGATTACCTGTAATACCTGTTTTTGATTGACATGAGTTTCTAACAGTCTTGAGAGCTTTTCTGATATTATAACTCTTCAGGTTCCTGTGTATATTGTAATGCCAAGGTTTAATGGCCACAGTTCTCTTGTTGCCTTGAAGAAGCCCGCTGAGAAAAGGCTTATATTGACACAATTGTGTGTGTGTGTGTTGCTTTGTATGTAGCTTTTGCTGTGAAAAAGATATTGCTCTGAATTCACAACGGTGTGGAAGAGATCATATGTGAACGGAATCCAGTGTCAAACTGAATTAAAGAAATTGTTGCCTCGATGCAGTAGGCAGAATCAGTCATCTGGCCTTTAATCTGTAACATCTGATTCCCTTCCCCTTGCCATTTAGTCCACGACTCTGGTCCAGACGCTTTATTTCCTCGTTTATGAAGTTTGGAACGACTCCAGTCAAATCCTCCAGCAGATCTATGAATCGTAAAGCCATAACCTCGGTTACACGTATGTGACAAAATAGAACCGGCATTAACTAAGACTGCGAACAAATCACGACGACAGGATCGTGACATATGTTCAGCCAGAACATGCCAACAAATGATCCCTCAACAAATCACCCAGCCGCTGTAGGGCCACTGAGAACTCCACATCCCATGAGCTTTCCAAGGAAAATGTTTGACATTGAGAAATGAAACCGGCTGAAAAAAATCGTTCTTTTTTGCAAAGTTATTTCTAACTTGGTATAGCAAAAAAAGAGTCTTGTGGGGCATGTATGTCGTCTGATTAACAGCCTTTCCTTCACCTGAGAGCTACAGAAAGAGATTGTGAGTGTGACAGGATTCACTGACATGATTACTGGCCTGTTGAATTTAAACTAATCACTGAAAGTCTGTGTGTCTAATTACTGACTTACAAAGTCCCTGATGGCAATTGTAGGCTGTTCTGAACTATAATTTCTCTATCTTTTTCTTTTTCTCTCAGTGAATCACCTGCTATCACACACACACACTCACTCACATCTGACACACACACTCACATATTTGACACACACACACAAATAAAAAAGTATTTGGATTCCCAAGACCACATTTGAGAATGTATAATGTATAGTCAAACATCTAACCCAGCATTTGTTTTATAGAAAAATACCATAACACATTTTTCAAGCAAGTTTGTTAGGTTTCAGAATAAGGTTGTGCAGTATAAAACAATACAGGCCCCTTTGTAAGGGTGAATTATTTAATAAATCCACTAAAAGCATACAAGTAAAGACTCAGTATTATTGCAAATACCACTGAGTTTAATCTTTTGTGTGTAATGCAGTGAAATTCATCTTTTTGTTTATTTTTTTTAAAGACACTTTTTGGGGACACTGTTTGCATTATCTGTTTTTTCTGCCTCTGAAACCAGTAGATATTATAATTTAAACCAATAACATCACAGTCTAATGTTTCACAATTGAATCCTAGAGATAAAATCACGTTTTTTTCCACTACAGTTTCACTCCTGTCACATTTTTTTCTGCATGTTATGTAAAATTTTAGGTTTTAGTTTTTAGTCATTGCAATTGCTGTTTTTTGTTAACTGCAATTATTTATTATTACTAATAACGTTGTTTTGTTTTTCCATTCTAGATGAGAGAACAGCGATTACACTGACAGTCCAGAAATCATTTTTCCAGCTGCAGAAAAAGTGCAACCTGAAGTTCATTCAAAAACGTTATTCATAATACGTCTCTGATTCTGACTCAGTCAGACACTGTTACGTTAATTCTTTGTTTGAGCTGTTCATCGTTGTTTGAAACAGACAGAGCACCTGAGCGTAGTTTCACTGACAGAAGCTATTTTAAGTCACGAGATGAAAGGCGGCCACATCCCACGTTGTTTTCACAGAGGGAGGTCTCGGTTCTCGCATTGTTGGGGATTGTTAACTGAGAGAGAGGCCGGGCAACTGCCAAGCGCAGTCTGTCAGAGAGAGAGTAGCCTTATTATGGCACCGCCTGTCGCGTGTGCGCTCGCTTTGGGAGGGGCGCGTGACTGTGGTTCTGGTCATACTTCTGACATTTCCATTAGACACAGGGTTATGGATCTACCTGGGCCAGGTGGGTTCTGAAGAACCACGGCAGTGTCAGAGCCTGTCTGCTTTAGCTGAGAGGGACACATTAGTTAACCCGCCATTGCGTCCCCTCTGACATTTGAGCAGCCTTCCTTTAGCGTTGGCGGAAGCGCTCCCCTAACAGAGCTGTTCAAAGCGTTTTAAAGCCTCACCGCCACTGTGTCTTCATTATCAATAAGGGAAAAGGGAAATTAAAGCTTTACGAGTCTTCAGGCGATACTGCCTGCATGCAGTGTTTACCGTAGTAATTTACTCCCCATCCCACATGTCTCTCTGCTCTCCGCCACAGTAGCGTTAAGGTAAAAGCATGCTTTTAAAGGCAGGTGTTGATGGGAGAATCCTTCGCAGAGGCGTTTTTCTTGATAAGGTCAACCTGTCAGTTCGAGACTACGCTGTAATCTTCCCTGACTCGACCTTTGGACCGGAGATTAGCTCCATTAGTTGTTGCCAGAGAGACGTAGAGTCGAGCAAACTGTCTGTATGATAACTCACCCGTTCGCAAATGTGTCGTATCGCAGATCTCGTGCTCTGGTAGAATTCATGCTTTAGGCAGTGAAGGTCCACAGAGCTGAAGTAATTCACTGCGACTCGCCCCTCCTAAGCGGTGGGCCGGCAGGTGGGGACGGTGGCGCGTTGGAATGCGAATCACATGCTACAGCGAGTGTGCGTGGGTTCTGGAGCAGAAGCGTGCAACTGATTCTGAGTTCATGTACATCAAACCCAGACGCAGGCCTGCGCGGTGAGATACAGTCTTAGAATCGTGTGAGGCACTCGCTGTTATGCGGTTTCTGTTTTCCCCCGGGTCACGCCGCAATATAAAACCATGTGTTAATGCAATATGAGGCCGGGGTGTCACACAGTGAGTAATTGCGGACATAAAGGTGCTTTGAGAAATTGCTTGTCACACGATTTAGTGTTTTATTAGGAGACTGTGTACGACTACACGGCGAGTCCACTGGAATGCACAGCTTTCTGCAGCTGCTTAGAGGTGAACCATTTCCTCAGAGTTTGTGGTCCCAGGTCCCCACAGTAATTAGCCGTGTGGAACGCTGTCTGCCCTGCCTGTGCCGGACCGGGGCCCGAACACCAGTGCTAATAAGAATGGAAAACTGCCTCTTTTTTTTGTCAGATTAGCTGTATTGTGATGGTATAACTGCAATTATCGCTTGCCTTAGCTGTCGGTGACAATTGCCAGCCTCTGCGTGTGCTTAAAGTAATTTGCAGCAAAAGTTTGCAGAACTCCCTCAGGGATTCAAACAGCCCCTTTTTACATCTTTATAATTTTAGAACAGTTATTAGGTATTATCGATTTGAGGTCGCATTGCATGCGACTGCAGCAGCGTGTGCTGGTGCATGCGTTAGTGTGCACGGCTGCTTTGAGAAGAACTTTGAGTGAAGCTGGGGTAAGAAAGGGCAAAGAACCCGTGGAACTCTTTGAGTGTCAGGCAGCGGGTTATCGCCCCGGGCAGCCCTGCAGGCTGGAGGGGGGGTGACTAAATCAGGCAGAAGTGCAGCAGTCCTTGAGTTTACACTCACTTGTGCCCTTAACATACACAGTATCAGCTGGAGTTCCCTGACACACAGCTGTAGCCAAACAAAACCATCAGGCTAGTTCTTACCTTGGCATCTTAGACTGTATAAACATATACCTGCACATACTGTACGCTAACCCTCCTAGCAAAAATCACAGTACATGAAAATATATAAACTCTGCAAAGCACATAATTATTAAGTCCTCGAGCAGAGCGACAAATTTGCCCTGCGGTTTGGTCTGTGATTAGCATAAATGAACGATTCACCAATTACCATAATGTTTCTGATTACAATTTGTAATTTAGACCCTGGTCTAATGTTGTGGTCTTTGATGCACCTGTTATGATCTTAGCTGTCATATGAGGGGTCTTATTTGTGATTTAATCTTAAGCATAACTGAGCTTTCAGGTGTGAGTTTTTGAGAAGAAAATGAAGCCGCCGTCCCTTACAGTACGTGACAGAGTTGATCATTTTCACAACACGGCCTAATCTGGTCCCCCAAATAAGATATCGTCTTGTCTCACAAATAACTCCCCTCCACATCAACCCCTGTCACTCCAGACTGTCAATCCATTGTAGAGTTGAATTTTCCCAGAACGGTTGTAGATCAGTTTCCCGTGAGTTTTTGTGGGCTTTTTTGAATGGCTCTTTCAAATACACAACAAATAATTTAAGAACATTACTTGACCTCCTCAAGACATTTTTTATTCAATATCAACAAAATTTTTTTGTAAAGATTTTTTTGTTTTCTTAAATGCTGCAGTTGTAATGACCCTCAGCTAAATAATAGTATTTGGAAAACCCTTTAAACAAGGCCCAAACAAACAGGAGATAAAGATCAAGTTGTTTGGCTTCGTTGTTCTTTGTGTCCTTCAGTGTTTAAATGTTGTGCTGAGGTTTTGTGATTTTTAATTCCTTTGAACTTCTTGTTGTTCAATCACAGAAACACATAATGAAGATCAATAAATACTCTCTCTGAAGCAGATTCATGATTATTTTAGTTGGCAAATCCAAGACAAGCGAGACATGAGGAGTAATTTCTGCAGTGTTCAGCCCTGCAAGTTTAAATTTTGCTCAAATTTCATAGCAGAAGGATTTAAAGCATGTCCATCTTTTGAAGAGCAGAGAGGTCTGAGAGGAATTGGAGACCCTCTGATTTCTTTTGGCTAACAGTGCAGATTTGAATTTGGGAGTTTTGATTCAGTTGAGAAATCAATCCAGAAATCAAAGTGATTCATGTTCCACTTCTGTCGTTCACAATGTCTTTTGCTTGGAGTGCTGAGGACCGGGCCAGCGAAGCTATTTTCTGAATCAGAAGCGCTCACACTCTTCGAAAGCAAGTGCAATTTTGCACAGCATTTTCCCAAACTGCTCCCAATCTTTCAGGGTCGGTCCTCAGCAGAACAAGTCACAGTCTTATTTTTGTCAGAGGCCCCAGTGAGGACAACAGGTCTGCAATCTGCTAGTCACACTTTGATCTAATGCTTCGGTTTATATATTCTTTGTGGCAAGTTTCTTGTTGTTATTCTTAGTGGTTTTTATTTTTATAACTAACAGGGAATAACGTTCTCTGTGAGGTCTCTATAAGGTCTATATCTTGCATTAAAATCATGCAGATGTTATTGTATATGGAATTGTTGTTAGTGGAACGTTTTTTAAGCGTTAAAGTATGAAGGAATGTATGACTAATGTTCTTTTATTCAAGCAATACGATTAATACAATGTTTAAAACGCTGAAAATTTACAGTAAATGTTAAACTTTCAAAATGACATTTTTAACTTTTTTACTTAATGAAAACATTTTACAACTAAAAGTGTTAGCCAGGCAGAATTCAGTTAGCCTGTCCTGGCTGTTTATTTTTAGTAACATACTAATCCGAAACCATGAGCTATTTTTCCGCCACACTTATTTTTTTGTTGCAGGGCTATAGCGGTTCAGCTAGCTGCTTGCTTCGATTATCTCAGACTGATGTTGGGCAGAAATGCTATGAAGAATAACAACAACATTCATGTTTTGGTATTTGACCGCTTTCGCCGTACAGATGAAGGCTTACGACACGCAATTTCTAAGCGTTTCTGAAGCGCTGTGGTAAAGTAGGCCTTTGACAACAAGACAACAGAGCTGATTGCCTCTCGCACAAAAGGCTCTTCCATTTCTCTCTCTGTCTCTCCCGCTCTCGTTGTTTCTCTCTGGAGGAGGTGAGGATGCTGGAGGGACGCTTTTTTAATGAGCTGTAGCAACAGCAGCGCTCAGGCATAAATTGCTGACACTGTTTACTGCAGGCGTTTCGCTCCTCTCAGCTGACCCTTTAACTTCCACAGCCACTGTTAAGTAAACCCTCTCCTGCTCTTTCGCAGGTAAAACACCCAGACCGAACCTAAATCCACCTCATCAAATCCAAATTGGAGTTGGAGAATTGAATCCGTTGAGCCAAACAGCATCATGGGATCAAAATTGTCACAGATCCTGTGCTATTATGAAATGGAATAAATATTTGGTTTCAGAGATGGAGAAATATTATAAAGGCTTCTGATGATGTAAACGTGGCCGTGTGGGCAGAGTCAGTGGCGTGACTGCAGGGGTCCAACAATCGTTGTATAAACTACTTAAAGTAATTATTGAGAGGAGAATGTAAATATGGTTAATAAAAAATTAACTTAAACCGCTGCTAAATTTATAAAGTCACAGTCCAGGTAAATGCCTCATATCATAAGCACTGAAATGGATTAAGTACAAATATGGTGATTGATTCAGTTTTAATCGGAACTAATTATTTTAATGTCTTAATATCTCTGGCCCATTCTGAAGATTTCTCTCTAGCATATATGATGCGATATTCGGCTGCCGTTCGTGACAAACAAACAGCGTTTGTTCAGGTAACTCAAAGGGCAGTAACACAATAAACCAAATCAATGGTACATGTTGATCTTGTAAATAAGTTCCTTTCATCTTTCTCTCGCTTTCTTTTCCCTGAGAGCGCTCAATGCTCCGACCGCACGCTGTTCCTCTCTGCCTTTGTTAGGTTCTCAGTCGCTGTTGTCTGGGAGTGATATTTAAATCTGCGTACAGGATATGGAACCGCAGGAATTCAATAACAAAATTCATTTGTCTAGATTTGACTTGGAGCGTTTTTCCCGCCGAGAAAGAATATGCCAGACCTCAGAACGTGCTGATTGGATTTATCTATCTATCTGTGGCTCTCATTAGAGGTGTCCGTTGTTTTCAAACCCCTGCCTTGGATATTTGTTCTGTTTACATGAAACCCAACTGCAGTTTCTCACTAACAAAAGATGCTGAGGCGTCTCAGGCTATCAGGAGCTGGTACCTTTGTTTTTTAAGAAGCGTATCGAACTGGCATTGGTGTGAATAGGGTGGAATTGATCTGTGATCTCTCCTGGTCTTTAGCATGTGCGCAAAGTGGTAAATGTGAAGTGAATTGACATCACTTCTTTTTTGATATGTGTTTTTGGCCGAATTGTACATGATTGTACATCATTGAATGTGTTGAACGTTATTCCAAAGTTGAAAAAAACAACCTGTTTTATTAATCTGGCACAAATACTTCAAAGGGAGTTTTGAGGAAGTTCATCAGAGGTTGTAAAACGAAACGCTGTTCAAATGTTCACAGACATCAGTGAAGCGAAATATTTCTGACTGCTGCGTCTTTGGACGTTTTCTGCAGACGTATAATATTTACATTTCCATTCCCACTTTCAACTTTTAATGAAGTTTGCAGGTTTTCTCCAGAGTTTAATATTTTCGTACAGCGTGGCTCCAGGGCTGATGGGGGCATTTCATCATTGTGCTCTGTCACTTTCGTAAGTGTTTGAAATGCCAGGGCAACCCTGAAGATCACTGCAAAAACCTGATCAGTCCTTATAGCAGAAACGTTAGGATGTTTTTCTCCCTCACTTTCAGCGTTTATTAAAGTGACAGAAAACTCAAAAATATATTATTTATTAACAAAAATATATATATATATTTTTGTCAAATTTAGTCACTAATTGGGCTGTAATTCACTCCATTAACAGTAAATGTTTTGATGAAGTTATATTGACCCCACAGCCTTTCAGCCATTAACAAATCATCTGATTTATACAGTTGTTTACATTACCAATAGCATAATATTATACATTATAATAATTATATTAATAAACAGCTTTGTTTTGTTGGCATTGAAGCAGTTAGACTTCAGGTCCTAGTGTTAATTGTGCCTGATTTTATTTCTCAAATAAATTAGATTTTTTCCCCAGATGATGCATCAGAGAAAAAGTTGATAA
>JBAJNP010011761.1:0-14305 GCA_036877545.1 Yasuhikotakia modesta | reverse complement strand
AGTTATGTCCTACTCTAACTTATTTCTCTTTGAATATTCTGCATCACTCAGAAATATGCTTTGCACTATTGAGTTAAATGTGCTGCAAATGCCATTTTACAACATTGTTAACTGCTTCATGAAAGCAACAAACACAAACATAAGGCAATTATGTGTATATAAACAACAAAATCCTAATGGCACACACAAACACACACATCATTAATGAACAGCTAGTGGAGATAACATAATAACATTTGATGCTGCTTGTGGAAAGCAGGAAGTGGCAGAAATGAGTATAGATGCATGTTCACTCTGTCTCAAACAGAGTGATAAAAGGCTGCTAGAGTCCAGAGGATCTATACCGCAGTGTTCCTGGCACCCAAACTGTCATGCTCAAAAGAATTACAGCTTTCCTGCATGATCAAAGACCATTTTCATGGGTAGAAACTGATCCCACATCTCACTCCCTCCATCTCTCTGTACAGAGCCACACTGCCAGGATGCAAACAAAGAAACCATGGCTTTTAGGAAATACAGATTTACGTATTTTATAAGTAAACACATTATGATTTCAGTGATTGTTCATTTTAACAATCCAAATGAAATCTGATTTACTGTAATTATTAGGCAAAAACCTGTGAAATTTGATTTAAACTGCAAAATATCAGCATTTTAATTGCATGGAAAACTATGGCTTTTTTACAAAACTCTGTGGTCTGTTTATAAGCTAGTCTATGGACAGGAAAAACTAGCTTAAAAAGTATGAGTTCTATGATATTTCCTCAGGAACGCTGCTACAAAGTTTACTGCCTTTGACGGGAATAGTATGAAATATGTGATTCTATTTAACAGTGCTGGTTTAGCAAGACTATGGCAAATGAGAAGCATCTTATCTTTACCAGTAACAGGAATTTCCCGTTAGCATCCTGCATGCAGACACTAAGTTGTTTAGGAAAAATGTAACTTACAAAGCAGACGTGCTCAAGCCGACAGAACAAAAGTCACAGAGCAAGTTATTAGGGTATCAAGCATTTAAGATGTGAGCTAATGAACTTGAAGAACCAGATTCCTAAGGTTTAATTACTCACATCAAAACCCTTAGAATAAACCTCATCAAATGCCCCAGCAAATCATATATTTGATTACTCTATATACCTCCCAGTGCTGCATGAGCTAAATTCACCAACACACACACTTGACTCCTCTTACAAACTAAACATTATTCCAAGTTTTTGGTGACAATTTTTCCTATTCTCTCTAATGCAAAGTGGAAGCTTCAAACACTGTGACATTTCATTTAATGAAGCTTTTGCCTGTTGTTCTGCCTGTTTTGCATAATAACTTTCAAATGGCTACACTAGTCTGGTAGCAGCTCAGGAGCTGTGACTGCACTCAAGCAATTAACGGTCCAGCAAACATAAACCTCAATGTACACTGCTTCATTTCCTGCTTTAAGGTCATGAAGATGAAATATGGTGACAATTATGCTTCAGTCCACAAAAGTGCCTGGAAGGAAGGTATTTTAATCAGGGAGCTTGTATGACTCCCAGTGGATAAGCATGTGGAAGGCTGAGTGCAGTGAGGGCAGCTTGTGTGGATTTGTACTGTAGTGGGATGGGTAAATGCTTCAGGAATATCCCTTTAACTGCAGGGACCTCCAGCTTGTCACAGATGTAAATCTGTTTTTTAATGTTATGATGCTGGCCTGCAACCTATTTCATTGCTGTGAGATGGCCTTTTCAATTCTCTTATTTAAACACTTCTGGTTTTGTATATGTTTTAAGCAAGTGACATTGTTGTGGCTCTTTTATCAAGCTGAGAAACAAGCCAATTTTATACATAAACACTGACTAAAAGACTCATCATATAATATAGTGCAGTGCATATGTTGGTTGATCACAAAATGAACAGCGGCATAGACATGATCTGTGTTTAACCCTACAATCCCTTATCATCCTTCTTCTATAATTTTAAAGGCTGCACCTGTCAATGCTGAAGATTAGCACAGTGAGTCTTACCAGTATGTCAGGCTGCACAAAGAGAAATTAAAGCCAGTGCCAACTCATCTTGTTTGCAATTTTATAGGATCTCAAACATCAACACACACATACACACATACAACCAGTCTATGTTTACATGGAATATGTTCATGCTTAAACCCTCATGCAGCTCGGCCAGTAAGCATCTTTCTCCCCACAATCCTACCAGGGTTTCTATTAACAAGTAAATACATAAATCTATATATTGTAATGGAAATCACAAACATTACAGGTATATAATGATGTGACCATGGTCAAATGAAAAACCAGAATACCTCAAACAAATAAAACAAGCGAAGTGGCATTTACGTTTACATAAAGTTTCGAAATGCTGCCTTGCATAAACCCTTGAATAACCTTGGACTGAGTGTGCTGCAGTACTGTATGCGCATGAAGCAGCAAATGTGCATGTGTGTTCACACAAAACAACTCACACACAACAGGTATGCGAAATACCAGCAAGACCAATGTGCCAAATTCGTGCAGTGTTTGCACAGAGAACACATGAGATACTGAATAATTTTTATCCATTTCCATATGCAACAAATGCTCTTTCTCCCTCTATGTCCTTGTTCTGACAAGCCATTTCAAACATTCACATTGCTCTAAGAATTAAAGCGTGAAGAGCCACTCACACAAAATGTCTGTTAGCTGCTGCCTGTATAATGTATAAAATGTAATGAAGCACAAGTTCAGATCTGTGAGTGCTGGGAGAAGTAGATCTCGTTTGTTCCTTGTTCACTGGATTCTCTCATTAGACAGAGAAAACTGTGCATATTGTTTGTTGTACTTGTGTAAAATTCTTACTTGCAGGCAGGTGTTGTTCTACAAATAATCATAATTTATAATCAAACAATTATAATCTCCTGTGTTTCCTTCATGAAGTTCTTTTATTTATTTTTCTATTTTGTATAAGTATAAGCACACACAGATCAGTAAATAATGGGATATTATTTGAGATATTTGTATGCATGTTTCTGTGGTAGGGACACAGCACAAAAGTCAGTTTAGCGTTTTCCCTTTAGCTGTAGTTGTAGTCCACATTGATTTTGTTTACATTCTTGCCCTCATGCAGTCAGCCGGGGCACACTAGGCATGTGTCGATTACACGAAACAGCCCATGGGGAGGGTTGAGCTGAGCTAGTTAATCTGGTCTTGTTGAGTTATGGTGCATTTTGCATGTTGCCACAATACTGAAAATGACAAAATGGAAAAAAGAACAGCTGTATGTGGGGGAAGGAAGAAACAGCTGCTGTATACAGCCAGAGGGCTCTGTTGAACACCCTAAACTCACATCAAAATTAAATAATCCACATGTAGCCAACAGAACCAAAACATGTCTAATGTGTAGGTTATGTTGTGTGGTGTAAATCAATATGTTGTGTGATGTGTATGCACATGTACGTAAATATGAGTGTTATGTAATCACATCAGCAGGAAATCCACCACAAATTGTTTCACGTTTTTAAGGCACTCTAGAACAGGCAGAAATAAACTGAATTAGTAAATGTACAATAGTGACTGCAGATCTCTCTCACACACACACAACTTTTCTTATCCATCTAAACTGGGCCATTCCATAGACTCTTATGGTTGCTGAGAAGATATGAGCATAAATAGCAGCCAATAGGCTTTCTGAGCCCTCTCAGTCTGTCTCTGTGCTAAAATAAGAAACAAAGAAACTACTTTCCAGCCTCACTGTTCCTGTGATACTTGAGCGACTGATTATTACACAATTTACACACTTCACATCTGTTGATTGAGCCACTCCAAGCTTTTTTCCTTATAAGAAAACAATTGGATTTATAAAAAACAGTACTTGTCATGTTAAAAATAATTTAGTAATTTCACTGCTTAAGAGGAAGCTATATAAAGCTGGTGGCCCTCTAATGCTTTCTGCCATGATAGGAGATCACATGACAACTGTTAAACTGTTTGCTGTTATTGAGCTCTTTTACTCTCCAATCCCAATAGAGGTTATTTACAGAGATCATTTACAAAAATGAATTCTAACGTTGACAGAGAAATGGTAAGAGGTTAAACTAAATCATAACTATGTAAGAAACCTTAATAAAAAAATAAACATACATAATCATAAACAGACTAAAACTAAATGTGGACTATAGCCCTTTATAATACATTATTGTAAGGGGTTGTCGTACACTGTGAGAATTCATTCAAAGATCAATCTCTCTGAAGGTGCCGGCAGCTCTGATCTGGAGCTCAGGGGAAGACACTGGAGACAGACAGTTGTTCCTTTGTATCCTTGTCAACAGGCCCACTTGTTGCTCTCAGGGATTGGAGAGATAAAGGGAGATTGTGGTCGCCTTGCCTCATGAAATCAATTTGTGTGTGTTCTTTCAAGTTGAGCAAGTAAAAATACCAGAGCATTTGTGAGAGCCTGTGGAGCATTACAGACTGCTCAGAGTGAACAGGGATGTCTGAACTTCTAGGATTATGCCATAGATATGCACATGTCACCAAACATACGCTCAACTTCCTGTCCTAAAAATACTTTAAAACTCCAATTCGACTTTAACATTTTTGAATTTGATTCTTAAATTCTCTTCACCTCTTTTAGTTTGTCTCATTTTATGGGCACAATATGAATACAGAAGAACAAGTGCAGGGGTTTAAATACATGAAACATTGTATAAATGTGTTGGGTGGAGATATCCTTACACGGCTTGATATCCTGAGAGCCTCTGGCTATGGACAATCTTTCCACAAACTATGACGTATAATTATATCATCAGCTATTGTAAAAGAGCTCCCTGGAGGACTACCTCACCAAACTTAAACAATTAACAACTCATTTTATCGATAGCTGGATTTTTAAAACAATTAAGTTTAAAAATTTCCTTTGTGAATTAGGGAATATCCCACTTATATTCAATAAACATATATATTCTACTTAAGTTGAATTTGAGGCAAAATAAGTATCCCTTGTACATAAAGAAAGAGAAAAAGGGACAGATGGATGGGGGAGCTGTGGCTGCTGGAATATGCAAATGACAGCTTTAGCGTTAGCGGTTCTCACTGGGTTTTACAGAGAAAGTTGCATGCAACACAGTCCCCTCCAACAAATCAGCAACTGGTGTCTTCTTAAGGGGTGGTCACACTGCACTTTTCGTTCCATTGACTTCCATTCAAACACATGCGAACGCATCAGACCGGAAACGCAAGCCCGTGCGGAAAAATGTTGCATTCCGCTCCGTTCCAAAGTTCAAGCTTGGTGAACTCTGACCTGCGAATTCGCATCATGTGAAATGGCGCGACCAACAGCAGATCGAAACGTCATAGCGTGACCTTTCAATAAGAAAAGCGTGAAGATGGAGGAACGTTTAATTTTAGCCAAATCAGCAAATCTTATATAATACGTCTCTAAAAGGCTACAAAAACCAAATAAAAAGAGAAGCTGCTTGGTTCGCCGTGTCAGTGGAAACCGGAATAAATGGTACATTTGAACACGCACAATAAAAAAATAAATACATGAATGAATGAATGCAATTACGTAACTTACGTTTGTGTGTAAAATACATGAATTAGTATTTTCGTGTGCTCATCAAGGCTACATTTATTGTGTCAAAAACGAATAAACAATTAATGACGTCATATCCGGCTCCCCGCCCATTTTCGCAGCGGCATCCGAAAAATATTTGCATGCTCAAAGTCTAGTGTGACCGCAGCTTTAGACAGGGATCAGTATATTATATAGTATATGACATATAATATAGACATATAATATAGACAGTCCATATCTATTTTCAACTGAGGTTGAGACTAGACTGAGTGCAGCTTGGCCCAACTCTCTTTGGCTTTCACTGATACTGTTTTTATTGCACACAAGTAATGCAAAAGCAAGCACAAGTGTTGGTCTAATGAGTCAAAGTCTCTCTGGTGAGGATTTTTTTATTTAATGTAAATGTTTCAGTTCCGTTGATGCTTGAACAGGATTAAAGCCAGAGGGTACATAATTCACCCTACACTATCAACAAATAACCAATAATACAATGTTTTGCTTTACTTGTATATGGTATATTAACATACTATATATTAAAACCTAGTCACATCAAGTTTTAAATGTTAAAAACATTACAATAATGGTAGTTCAGTAACAACTATTTTCACTAGTTTCATTCATTCAGGCTAAATCATTGAACCATTGACAACAAACTGGATAGGCATCCACACATAGTCACACTGAAATGTAAGCTCAGCCTGCTATCACGTGACTCACATCTGTAACATAATTTTTATTGATTTATATAGAATACAGTTAGAAGCAAAATCACATAATATCTAATCATATCTCATACAATATTTGTTTTGCTTTTTTTGCAGTCAGTTGTTTTGTAATCCAAATGTTTTATTATTATTGGAGGATGCCTCTCTTGTCTCCATGGTGGAGATGTGTCTGCATGAAACAAGCTCCTGCCGTCTTTTAAAGCTGTGTTGATTATAATGGAAGCAATCTGGTTTCACATCTGTTGCAGTGTAGATGTGAAGTGAGAGTCTGAGTGTTTGTCTGGCTGAGGAAGAAAATTGAACTGGTATTGCAAATACTGGGGTCTTACAAAAATTATGGCAGCAGAACCCGTTAGCAAAAACCCATGTCTCTCTCTAACTCTCTCTCGCTACAGCCACTGTCAAGCCCATCATCCTCAGCCTCCTCTTGCTGAAAATGAGGTCACAGGGAAAAAATGAAAAGTAAAGCTATAAATAATATACAGCTACTGCAGTGAGTGTATTCTGAGAACAAGATATTTTCGGGACATCGTCTCTGCACAGAAATAAAATGGAGAAACATATTCAAGCAGATGAACATCTGTTCTTTGTTTCAAAAGCGTTTTTTATTATCAGTGCATCTGCTCTTGCATAAAACAAGAGAAAATAAAGCTTTAGAGAAGATCTTTAGGCATCAACCAAAATCAACATGTGCACATTATTCCATAGGAAAATGTTAATATTGTCCATTATTGTCCATCTGTTTTTGTAATATTGAAATAAATGAAAAGAAATAATATAAATAAACTTTTACACACACAGCAATAAGACCCTCATTTAAAGCTGGTTGATTTCAGCTTGTTTTTTTAGCCTCCCTCCCTCTCGTGTTCTCTCTCTTGTGCGCTCTCTCAGCTCAATTCTAACATGAAAGGCTATGATTGAGGACAGACCAATCTGCCAAATAACATTTTTCTGAAGCTAGAGGCAAGCAGCCAGAAAGGAATTTGTAAAGGAAGAGGTAGGGCAAACGTGCATTACATTTATCATTAGATGGGCAGTCACCTCTGTCTGTGATGCAGAGTGGCCCGCATTCTCTTAACCAGCCCAGCCGGATTAGTTCAGTGGTGTGCTGTACTGCAGTCTGATAGAATAAACACTGAAGACAGCAACCATGGGGTGAACTTGACCTTCATAGGGTCAGCCAGACCACAAATTCAGGAGCTTCCGCCTGTATAATGTAATATCTGGCATAGAGTCAAAACAAACAGCCCTGCACACACTGTTGTTTACAGGCTAACATTGATCTGCAGTTGTCGCTGGTCTTTAGTCATGTTTACATTACCACATTTATCTGTAGAATATATGCCACAGGCAAGAGCAAAGTCCTTCTTGTCAATAGAAAAAAAACACATTTTACCTGATAATCAGAAAAAGCTTCTTATTCTGAAATAAAAGGCCCAACCTCATCTCTGGTGTCTTTAATGTTTTAAATACCCCTGATACATGTTATCTTTACTTGCATTCTGTCCTGTAATTTGACTCACCCTCCTTGACGTACCCAAAAGCAAGATTGCCACCCGTCAGGCACAGGTAATGTGTGACTACAGTGGATAAGCTTCTACTGGTTAATGAAGAAATAAATGACTTTAATAAAATGAATGCCTTTAAAGCTTCACTAGAAAACCAAAGTGCTTTTGTGCTCTTTTAATTACATATAATGAAACCATATAGAAATATAAATATGCACAAATTTAAATAGAATAAATCATATTTGGGACGTACTGACAAATCTTCAACAACAAAATTCTTAAATATGAAGCTTCAGTTTTATCACTTTTGGAGCTTGTTATTATTGTTGCTGTGGTCAACAGAAGTCATTTGTGTTTTGTTAAATAAATCTTTAAATCATTGATCTCTACATGTGAGTCAGGGCATGTGAGCGTATCTGGGTTACAGCAGTGCAGTGTGTCACTACAGAGCAGGTGCAAGTGTATGTATCTCCACAGCTCTTTGTCTGTCACCGCATTCGTCTTCCTCAGTTGCTAATCCTCTCTTCCCGTTTCCCCCTGTGCAGAGAGCACACAGATTTGAAGCATGTGACATTAATAACAAAGTCTCTTTTTCATAAAAGGACTCCAGCAAAGATAAGATCATAGAGCTTAGAAAAGGCGCATGTATGGCACATGTGCGCAAAGAACAAAATAACCAGCATGGACAGACAGAGAAAACGACAGAGCCCTGCTACAAAAACATGTTGGCTGGTAGGTGCCTTTCTCTGTGCTGGTTTTTATGTCCTGTAGACTTTTCTGATTGTAAACAGTACTGTGCCCTTACTTCACCCTGTTCATTTCTCAAACACAATTCTGTCAATCATTTTAAAGCACTATAGTGAGTTACTGTGAAAACCTTTAATGAATGCATGATGATGCATGTAAGACTCTTGTTGTGAGCCTCAGAACAATAAACATACAAAGTGCACTGTTGCTCTTCATCAGCACTCATGTTTATAGACCAACTATTTAATCATGTTGGTGGATATCTTTAGTTAACTTGCATGGTGGTTCAATGTTTTGTTAGCAATGATGCCAACAAAATTCATCATTCAATGATGAGAAGCAAACTGCACCTCCCACAATGAAGATGCAAATACACTGAAAACTTCTCACTGAAAACCACTACACTGAAACTTCTCAATACCATCCCCCCAGCAAACACGTTCAGAGCATGTTTAGTATAAAAGGTGTGAGCATTATGTAATGTGCCCTCAGAATGACACACACACAAACACACTCAGGTAAACCACAGAGGTCTGACTTCCTGCCACACAGCTGCTTCCTCTGCAATTACAAAAAGGGAGACACAAACAGTAGTATTATGACAGGAAGCAGCCCCTGAGGTGACAGACTGTGTGTTTTTTATAGCAATCTCAGTGAAGGGTCACTAAAATCTGTTCTCAGTGGCATAACATCACATTCCGTAGATAGGAAAAGGAACCCAACCGTCCACACCTATCCAAAAAATTAATTCCAAACACAAATAGGCTACAAAATGTATGTTTCACATCCAGGCTTCTTTTTCCCTAACACAATGTATAGACGCAAATCAAACCTAAATGTGCATGAGAGTGTTAGGTGAAGTCCCACCCTCTATCTTCATTACTCAGAGTCAGCCCTCTCACAGCGACTGAAGAAAGCCGCCCCGGGCCATCCCTGTAAACACTGCCATCTATGATTGCTGCCATTAAGCAGCAGCTGTGCTGCTGGCAGTGAGAGATCATCAGTGCGTTTCTCTGTCTCCTCTCACCCTTTTTACACTGCAACACTCAATAATTTCACATGACATTACGTGACACAGACAAACTGAAAACACAGAGGTACAGAGCAGGATAGAGAGGACTGTTCCTGTGTTTTAACAGCATGTTAGAATGCAACCAGCAGCAAAGGTCAACTCAAACATGTCTTCACTTGAACGCAGTGCAACTAACTGGCATGCAATAGTTTAATTTTACCCAATTATGTGTTAAAACTGCATCTATAAGCAGCTCTAAAATGAATCACAGGAATACATTTGGCAGGAAAACATTTACAATTTTAATATACCAGCATGCCAAAGTCACACATTTTTATTTTTATTACAATGTTATATGCAATGTATGCAATATGCTAACACCAAACTGACCGGCTGTAAGTCTCCTGTGCATTCACAGAGTATCACTGCTACATGCATATAGGAGTAAGGAGTTCTGCAATGCAGAAGAATCTGTCAGTAATAAAAATAATATCTAGGAGCAAGCACACATTGTACTTTCACCAAGTGTTTGCTGTATTTGTCGCTGTGGTAAACCAATTAGTGTGTGTTATCAGCCCAACAGCTGCTCTGCAAGATTTCTATCACTCAATTACTAAAAATACATGACCTCCATATTACCATCTGAGCTACAAAACCTTTAATCAGCGTTCAGAGTTAAGATTATTAGGTTAGATCATATTAATGGGCTTCTCTGTCCAACAGCAAAAGAACAATGAAAAAGGTTGTTCATTTTGCTTCTGCCACATAAAGTACATCACGATAATCAAGTTGAAACACTGCAGCCTAACCATTTATTAAAGTCACTCATGTAGACTGATGAAAATAATAGTTTTGAAGATTAGAAACCAGAGTATTATTTCTTCTGCAAAGTTAAATCATGCCGTACATAAAACCATATGTGTCGCATGTAGAAAGCTCTTACTAAACATGAGAGCAGGGCTGGGGTGAACAAGTGTGTTTATCAGTAGTACAGGTTATCCTGAGGATTCTGGTCAAGCAGAGCTGAACACAAATAAGCCATCAAAAGGTTGGCAACTTCACTGTGGATGTGTAAATGCAGCGCTCATCACCGAGATTTCCAGGGTGTTGTAAATGCTTCACAGCTTTCAGAGCACAGGCAGGGAGAGCTGTGTTGGTGAAGTGATTATCAGATAGAAAGACTGACAGTTTTAAACATGCTGCAACACATCTGTCGCAATATGAACCTTGTCAGGCTCATCTCAGATGGACAACAAATTAATGCATGCACAATGAGCTGCATGTTAACCAAATGCAGGGTGTTTTCTACAAGACTTTGTTTTTGAAGCTCGGCCCCAACTACCAAAAAACATGAAACGCAGTCCAAAGTCAGGTCACATTCAGTCAATAGATCCAGCCAGACAGAGGGAGCAAAACAATCAGCCAGCTCAGGTTTGGAGCACATATATCAGTAGACCTACAGAAAAGGGCCAAAAACAGAGGCAGTGCTGAGTAAGAAGATCTGCTGACTCTCCTCCAATAGCAGCTATAAATAATGGAGCTGCGAAGGCAATTGTGTGCGGGTAAGGGACACAGGAAACAGAGAGATAGATAGAAAGACAGACAGCAAAATAACAGCCTTCAAAAAAGACCAAAGGACAACACAATCACACAAGGCTTGTGGGTAAATTGCTGTTTGCTGAAGCATTGAGTAAAGTAATTAGCTTGTTATTAAGGTATTTGACAACTGTAAAAAAAAGAGTCAGAGCAGTGTAAAGTATAAAGAAACAGAATTCAGAGTTCTCAATTTTAAACTGCAACACAAAAAGTATTTTTTTATAATCCATACTGACACTCTGAAGTAGGTTTACAACATAAATTCTCTCAGGCGAGAACAACTGCTACCACTATAAAACTGATTTACTTAAAACTGGTAAGTTAAGGCAAAACTTACCAGATGGACAATACCTCATTCCAGTCAGGCTAACATAAATGATACAGAAACAGCTATTACTCAAAACACATGCTCAAGTGACAAACATTAATTGTAGTTGACAGGAACTAGGCCTGTATCTTCTAATTTAATAAATTTTACAACTTTAAGTAAATGATTTATAGGCTGATTTCCCCAGAGAGTATAAGCACTGTGGGTCATAAAAACCCAGCATGCCAGACAACACTGTAACACTGAATTTAACAATGGCATCAATTCAGTTTCTCTTTGAGTTGTTTATGCAGTTGTTTATGGCACATTTACATATCTTTAAATGTATGTTTATATACCTGCTCTGCATGTCTTTAGTCTGTTTTAGCTCTAGAAAAATTCCTAATTCAGCTCTAAACATTTTTATTATTTAATAACTATTTACAGAAAGCAATAACACTTGTGGCCATGCAATACTATGAAGATTTACTTAGTTAGGACTACACTACTCAATGACAACAAACAGTACAACTCAGTAAAACATACAGACTCTTGTGCAGAAAAAACAGCCCTTTAAAACACTATTGAAATGTTACACTTTCTGATTGCGCAACACCCGTTGTGTGTAGGAACTATGACAACTGTCCCGTGTGTCAGACTACATTTTCACTTTGAACTCTTTCATCGTATGCCTGGCCCAGATGGCGCTGTGCAGCGTGCCGTTACATAATCAAAAGAGCCTGAGCCATGAAACATTTACAGTCTCTTCATTGCTCACTTTCCGTCTCATTGAGTGGATGACACACCCTCTGTTATTTTCCCTCTTTTCAGCAGGCCTTCAAGCACTCTAAACAAATAAGATCTTATTGTCAGATGTGAGCAATTGATCTGAGAGACACCCAAACCCCAAATCATTCCAGCAACATAAAGCATCTCATCTCTATTCCTGTCACAGAACTATTGTTCCAGCTTTAAATGCTCCGCAGCTGCAGTTCAACGCACAGCTTGTCTGCAACTCAGATTTTCTGAGCAAAGGAGTGACTCACCAGAGCCGGCCACTGGATCTGCTTGGCTTTTGTTCCCTGTAGCTGAATGCCTTCCTTCCTTTTGGCCCAAACCAGCTGATGTTCCAGCAGAAATATCTGGAAGTCTTCGTACACCTTGACCCACTCGCGTTTCTCCCACTCAAGGTCATCAAACTCCACATACACCTGCAAGAAGAGAGCGCAAAAGGGGTTAAAGGTCAGTCACAGAAGCATAAACACTAAGCTCTCGTCATGTACAGCCTGTGCCAACAAAATGCTGGACTCCACAAAAACACAAGCAATCGATCTTTAACATCCTGTTTTACAAGGGAATATTTTTACTAGTAAGCAGATTTAAATGACAGTCTGGAGGTGAATATTAGAGCTGAAAGCCCTTTTTTATTCACATCAAAATGTTATCATTCCAAATCTCTGTTTTTCAGTTATGCATGGCAAACAAGGGGAGAAATGTATATTCATGCTCCTGATTATTCTATATAAAGAGATTGATTGAAGATTGGGACTGTCAGTCCTAATATTCTAACATCTTTCTCTGGATTCCACAGATGTTACCCACCTGTACAGCTTTCGAATAACTTTAGGTATAAATGATGACAGAAATATTATGGACCTTTTCTTTTTTTAACTTGTGTGGATGCAAACCAACAGATTATTCATAAGAAATGAAGGAAATGTTGGACATCAGTGATAAACAGTTGCTACACAAAATGTTACTGTGTGCTACTGCACCATGATAGGGTAAATTCAACATAAACAGCCTAGAATATTTTACTACACAGAACTCTTGAAGTCCATATGACAGACAGAGCAGCACAAAGGTGCTTCTGCATACCTCAGACACTAAATAATGTACGTCAGCGTAACCTGAGCACTGCAGTCCTGCACTGCATTCAAAATTTCATATCCGCTAGATTATGAATATTGTGGATGCACAACATCTATTTTCAGCCTTCTAATAGCCTGCTGAGCCTTTTGTTTCTGCAGATATTTATTTGAAGCAGTCATCCGCAGACTCTAATCAGTGTATTTATTATTTAGATTTATTTGCTAGATTACATTGTGCTATTCTGGTCAAATATGTTGGTAAAAACTTTTAATAAGGTATACATTAGTCAAAGTGAAATAACAATAAAAAAACTTCTACAAACTTTACATAATCTTACCTACAGCATTTACCTACATGTACAATAAACAAACATAAACAAACAATGAACAGTTGTATTTGTATTAACTATCATTACCAACATTAACTAATAATGTCAGTAGGTGCTGTTAAATACATTGCTCACTGTTACTATATAAAAAACCTCTTCACATCAGAAATCATGATAACCATGTCTAGGTTTATTTATTGATAATGACCAGCTGAATAATTTCATGATTGTTTGGGTGAATGTTCACTAAACAACTTTCTGTTAGAGAAGAATAAAATGAGTATGAGCTTCCACAAACATTTGTGCAAAGGCTGTTTTGATCACTTAAACACGTGCGTATACTGAAAATACGTCTGAAAATTACACAGCCATATAAGGTTAAAAGCCTTAAATAACCTCAGTTTGATTCTTTTATGTGGCACACAAGACCAACTACACAATGCAGAATACACAGTACCACATACAGTGCTGCTTGAAAGTTTGTGAACCCTCCAGACATGGTTAGGTTTTGTGTAAAAAAAAATAGAATAACCTAATCAAATGTACATCCAAAACCCAATTTGTGAAGCAGACTTGCTAATGATAGACAAACAAAAAAAGGATATATTGTCATTATTTATTGAACAAAAGGGGTTAATCTCACAAAAACTGAAAATTTGACATGTG
>JBAJNP010011760.1:0-14306 GCA_036877545.1 Yasuhikotakia modesta | reverse complement strand
TTTTTTTTCAACACACACACACAAAACAGACATCTAGCACATAATTACAAACTTGTTTCTTTGGGTTTTCATTTAAAAAAATTTAACTCACTTACTGCCCCTTTAAGATTCACTGTGTCTGAGACGGTATAAATTTAAAAGCACTGTTTGTTTCAAACTTTGTATAACAACCTATATTGTCGTTGTATTTATGACAAGCCATAAGACTAAACTGGAACTAGAGTAAAATACAGTATTTCACAGATACCGCTGGGGTCCTGCAGGGGATAGACAGTGATGGACATGAACATAATTTGTATTCTCAGTTTTTGCCCTTTAGAGTTTCAGAGGCAGTCTTGGCACTAACATGAAACAATGCAACCGCAATCAAGGACATGCGACTTGAATGAGAGCCATTGAAGAGTCTCCATGCAGTGATTAGAAAACTCTATAGCCAAATTTAATTTAAGTTTTCCCTCCACAGTATGTGACACCTCTACCAGGAGATAAAGTGACAGGAATGTGTGGTGCTTTTGTGTATTCCCTGACTCGCTAATTGCAAAGACCATCTCTGCCTTGAGACGGCTGGGCAATTAAAACTTTAACGCTGAGCAATCGTTTTTTTAGGGACTAACTTTAATGACATTGGTTGTTAAAAGCCAATCCAGCGGTGTACAAATCACTCTGAAACATTACTTTAGAAATAGCTTTTAAAAAAACATGTCGTACAAGTTCATACACATCTGACTTGTATATAATTTTATATGTATGTTTTCATCTAATTGTAATGTTTACAATGCTTATTTAGTTTCAAAACAAAGCACTAGACAGTTTATGATGACATGTACTTGATTAGATTATCAGAAATGAAATTGCATCCGCTGATTTATTAGCACGTCGTTTTTGCTTCCGTTTACTGGAAAAATATGCAAATATATGCAAATGAAGTAACGCCATGGACACGCCCAACAGGATCAGTGTGAGTGTGGTTGTGTGAAAACAGTTATAGGTTAAGCTGTAGAGAAAGGAGAAGACTAGATCTGCGGTACTTTCTGAGCACAAAAAGAGTGTTATTGTGCCAAAATAATAGTAAATGAAGAAATTCAGGTCACTGAATTAGTAACATATAGAGTCTCAGGGATCTGTTATGTGGCAGTTGTGTTTTAACCAGCCTGCAGCTTTTTGTGCAGATTAAACTAGTTCTACAGCACAGAATACCAAAGACTCGCCAGTCAATAATGGACAAGGCTTTTTTCACGTCCGTGTCAGAGTGCCGGAGTGATAATAACTATGAAATGGAAACGGGATGAAAGTACTCCTAACGAGGGAGTGCGGATTGGACTCCGGGTTTCTGACTTCAAACAGAGACGGATTGATTTTCCTGCAAGTGCGCTCAATTACAGTATGTGCGCTTTCGCTGGTTCTGACGTGGCTGCCATGGAAACGCACAGATGAGAGGAGGGCCGCTATATCTTTATTGATATTATTCTTATTATTTGATGAAACCTACGGCAACCATGTTATAAATCTAGCTAACAATCAAATATTTATGATTTTGTAACTTTTTGAAATGTTCCACTAACTACTTAAGAATAATGTTCATGATGTGATATATAACCTTAAACAACACTCTGCTAACGTTACTGCGAGAACGTTATTTGATAACTTTAGAGAACATTAGCCAACATTCTGAGAATGTTCCCTGTGTTATAGAAGGTCGACCTTAATGTTGATGAGCGATGATAAATTGTATTTTATTTTGGAACTTTTTTTAATGGATAGGATAGCGAAAAGGTCAGGAGGATTTTTAAAACTTTATTTTAAACTTCACGTACCTAAGAATACTAATAAGATCACGTTCACAAAGTTGTGTGGTTCAGGATAAATTAAGCTGTCCAAGGTCTTCACAGTCCTACAGCAGCACAAATTCAAAAGTTGACTTCAAGTACAGATTGCTAAGACGTTGGACAGGTTAATGTTTCATAGTTTCCCAAACGGCCAATCAGAGCAGAGACGTGAAGATGTGGAGATCAATGTGAAGACAGAGGTGAACTTCTGGAAGTAAAAGATCTGATTTATGAATGAGGGGGAGTCTGACTGTCTGACCAATCATCAAAACCCTTGATAATCATCATAATGTTATTTGTGTTAATGTTACATAATGTTATTGGTCACAGGGTCCTCCTCAGTGCATTCTCATACATATCTTAAAAGATATTAAATATGACTTGATATATTTATTGCCTCAAATACTGAAGTCATAATTGTTAATAGAGCTCATTAGCTTTGTTTAATCACAGTATTGGAATTAAGTAAATTCAGGTGTGAATAGTTTCACCTCTTACACCTTTCACACTCAGTTTCTCACCAAACAATGATTCGATTTGTTCTCCTTATTTCCATTCTGTTGGCGTCTTGTTAATTTCCATTGTACACATACTGTAAATAGACAAGTTATGATTAATTAAGGCCTGGGGTTGACCAGAAATGAATACTTCCTCAACACAGGTATATTCATTTTATTAAGCTACAGAGTTCAAAAGTACAGCATAACAGAAATGACCCAGTTGGCTTCCCGTAGGGAAATCTCAGGTTAAGCAATGTACTCACTCATCACGCAGAACCGGCACAGTATCTGCAAACTTTGTGTTACCGGCCCAGTTTCTTAATCTACAGTCTGGCACCAACACCAGAGCAGTTGGCTGCCGCCAGTGGCAACGTGGGCCTTCCTCCAAGGTCCAGCCACATGATAAAAATAGGAAAAATCAAAGTAGAAATATGCAGGGAACGGACAATCCCCAAAACGAGCCGTCCAGCACATACAACAGTGAAAACATCAAAGCAAAAACGCCTTTAGCATTTAGTCTTCGTTTAGCATATATAAAATATTCAGCTCATTAAAGCTACAATAGGCCCGTCTCATAGCAATAATGTCACACTGAATTTTCATCACCCACAAAGAAGAAAAAAACGAGCTGTCAGGATGTGTTGAACATGTACAACTGTTTCTTTAGATTAGATGATGTGTCTGACGCAGTTGCTTTTTCCTGACAGAGTGCAAGTGACACAAACACAAACAAAAGACAGGATTAAGATGTCAAAAGATGTTTCAGACTAAAATTGGGTGAACTTTTCAATATTATGGCAGTCTGTAGTGACCAGGGACTTTTGTGCTCCAAAGAGAACATAAAAATTGTCCAAATGACTTTTTTAGATCTGAAGCAACATTATAGCTGTTTGTGATGAACAGACGTGAACATTAACACCCATCGAGTGGTTTTTAAAACAAGACCCCGGGTATTCCTGTAGCTCAACTGGTAGAGCATTGCGTTAGCAACGCAAAGGTTGTGGGTTTGATCCCAGGGAACACAGGTACTGATAAAAATCTTGAATTCACTGTAAGTTGTTTTGGATAAAAGTGTCAACCAAATGAATAAATATAATGATAGGAAATGTTACATTCACTTGTTGTGCTGAGAAAACTGACTTGGTTTTTCATGTGAATTGAATAGGTACGATGGGAATAGCACCTTTCTAGGGCAAAGAATCACAGTTCATATACAGGACAGAAGAACGTCACAATAGGACCCAGCTCGCTCTTAAACACAGGAGCTGCTAAAAGCAGACCGTGAACTCCAGGGACACAATTTTTCCTCCCAGCTCCACACAGCTAGATGGTGTTTGTTGTGGTCGTGTCAGAAAAATTACAGATGTGCTGGAGATGCGCAAGTCACAGTTGGGCATTGCAAAAAAACGGTTTACGGGGTTTGACATATCTTGGACATTTTAAAATGGAGAGATATCGAACAGAGAGTGAGGTTCTATTTATATGCGCTCCGCTAGTCCTCTTTTGCTGTCGCTAAAGGTCAGGCTTATTAAAGATGCACTTCATATAGGGACTGCAGTGCCAAAGCGTTGTAGCTGTTGAATGAGAGCATTCATTGATATAGCAGAGTGTGTAATGGAGGAAATGCTACTATCTGTGTGAGCGTTTATTCTCATTCACACCAATCATATGCATGGTGTGAGTTAGCACCGCGGATTACGTTCGTTTGAAAACATCATTTTGCTAATGGAATGAAGTAGGATAATCCTTTTTCCACCGATTCAGTATGAACCGGGCAATTTTATACTGAATGTAATCTGTTTAATAGGATTTAATGACCCTCAGAATAAGGTTCATTGGCCGTTTCTTGGAAAACCCGGAAAACGGATAATAGTAATATCGCTAATAGTGTTAGCAGAATCAGTTTTATTGGTTTTTATTGGGATGTTTTGTTCTTGTTGACTAGTATTTTAAGCACTTTTGTGTTCTTTTCAGGTGTGATGTGGTATGTTTTCAGTAAGAAGTAATGTTCCTGGGAACATTGAGAGCAAAACATAAACACAATAATGGCCAATCAGAACATATTTGATGTTTAATACAGAGTTATGTGGAGCTGTGTTTTGGACCAAGGAGATTTCAGGGTGGGCGGAGCTAGTCCTGTACCTGGTAATTTCTGCAGGTCTCTTTGTATTTTTGCATTTCTCCAGTCATTTTGTTTTCTATTTGTCTTTAGTTGCTCATCATCATTTATTTTAGGACGTTCCAGTTGTCTGATCTGTACCTGCCTCAGCCCCCTCTCACTCGAGTGGCGGTATATCACTCTGTCATTTCAATAAATAAATTAGTTCCAGCCAAATTATTTTCTAACTTAACCACGTAAGAGCTTTTGTACTCTGCGGGTGCTTCTCTGTACGTCACAGAAAATTGAGAAAGACAATCAATAATTCAGGAAAAGCGTACCTGCTTAATGACACCATTTTTCTGGATCTGAAAAATAAACAAAATTGGGGCTTATTTAATGTGCTGTAACTTCAATAACTTTATAAAGCTACATTTGAAATCAAAACAGTGATGAACCGCTAGTGTACTGTGCAGAACCCCCTTAACACATGTCAAAATTATTCATGGACATTTGCATAATAACTTTAGCATTGTCTAACTGAGTTAGCACAGCCAGCAAAGTGAAATAATGAACTAATGCTTCTTTATATTGTATGAATAAAATTGCTTGTGATTCAGCTGTGAATCATTAGTCGCTTTTCAAAAGCTGCATGATTAAGCGCGAGCAACTAGTAGGATTAGCGATTACTCAGCTAGGCTAGTCATAACAGACAGACAGCCCAGTTTCTTACATCAACTACATGTAGTGTATGTAAACTACCGCCCATTTTCTTACATCAACTACATGTAGTGTATGTAAACTACCGCCCAGTTTCTTACATTAGCTACATGTAGTGTATGTAAACTACAGCCCAGTTTCTTACATCAACTACATGTAGTGTATGTAAACTACCGCCCAGTTTCTTACATCAACTACATGTAGTGTATGTAAACTACAGCCCAGTTTCTTACATCAGCTACATGTAGTGTATGTAAACTACCGCCCATTTTCTTACATTAGCTACATGTAGTGTATGTAAACTACCGCCCAGTTTCTTACATTAGCTACATGTAGTGTATGTAAACTACAGCCCAGTTTCTTACATTAGCTACATGTAGTGTATGTAAACTACAGCCCAGTTTCTTACATCAACTACATATAGTTTATAAGAAACTTGATCATTTTCTGGACTTTAATTATTTGAAGTTTATTTCTTTTGACTATGCATCAGCGCTCACAGTGTTAAAGTCTGAAATTAAACTCTGTTCTGTCTGAACCAAACAGAGTGTCTTTACAGAAAAATACGCAAAGTAATTCTTTTTTTATTTGCAGATGAGCTTATTTTGTTGTTTTTTTGGAGTCTGGTTGCTTGTAATTATAAATTAAGTTTTCCAAAGTTGTTTGTTAAGCTATTAAAGAATGCTGAATTAATTATAATGCAACATAGTGGCCCTCTTCGTTTCAGGCCCCTGACAGTCGGAGACCCTGGGGTCTCATTGACTGTGTACAATCCAGTCCTGCACAAAAATGACGCAGGATATTCTAAGACAGTGATGTACTTGTCTGTAACTGTGTTTTATCTGTCTAGATGAAGCATTGATTCTTCTCCTATAAACTATAGGGTTTTTCTGATAGCAGTACAGTATGTGTTGTATCTGTTTGAATGATGCACAGATTATTTTATTTGACTGTAATTTCCTGTGTGCAAACAGATCTCACCACCTGTGTTAC
The DNA here is from genome assembly GCA_036877545.1 of Yasuhikotakia modesta. Taxonomy (NCBI): domain Eukaryota; kingdom Metazoa; phylum Chordata; class Actinopteri; order Cypriniformes; family Botiidae; genus Yasuhikotakia; species Yasuhikotakia modesta. The sequence goes on along the minus strand of JBAJNP010011760.1, from coordinate 8,169 downwards.
AATTCCCCCTAAATCCCTTTCGTTGCAGCAAAGATGGATATCCAGGGAATATTTCAGGTTGTCGGCCATGTTGATTTATACGGATTGCGTGTTTGGAACACTGGTGTGTCTTGAGGGTGGGATAAATTTCCCTAAATAACATAAATTGAAAAATTGGGTTTAATATGATTAAATAAACAATTAACCCCAAGCTGGAGATTTCCCCAGGGCTAGAAACTGCTCTCAGTTGTTTTAGTAAAGCTAAATTCGCTGTTCGCATGCAATGCGCTCTGTCACTATAGTGTCAGCTAATGGTGCGCAGTGCTTTTTAAAAGCTTTGCTCGCTGTCAGAGAAAAACAATAACGCATTCTTATTCAACAGAAATTAGTGAATCTCGACGTCTCTGTTGAAACACGCTACTGTAATTATGCACTTAATAAGCAGATCATGGCTGGGAAATATTTAAGACATCGAAACTTAACTCTTTTCATCAGTTTCTTCTTCAGCAGAGAATTAAAGAAGATGCAACACACTCAATACACAGAAGATTCTGGAGGGAACTTAATTAACTGAAGAACATCAGAGGGTCTTCTGACGGAACGAGATGGAACCATCTAGAGATTGTCTTCTCATAAATAAACAACTGATATGTCTCAGCTAGACGGTTTTAAATTCAGACTGCGCTATTGTTTTGTTGTCCAGACAACTTTACCAGGCCTTTAAATAATGGAGGTTGCTTGGATCAAAAGGGTTCTAGGCTGCTTCAAAGACTTGTTTCAGATGATTATTGTAAATATGGCATGAGGGACATGAAGGATGGTGGACTTTCAGACTCATTTAAGCTTTATATCAACCATGTTCTTGACCCTTGAACTTATACTGACAGTCTGGTTTTTAGAAAGGAGAAAACATCTGTGTTGCTATAAGACCGTTTATATCTGAGCCACATCATCTTTTCAACATTTTGTAAAAGGTCAATAATAATAATTGTATTTTTGTCTTTGTTTTAATTTGTTTTACTAAATAGTCCAATGACAAGAAGGCAACACCCTTTGATCCACCAATCAGCTGCCATGCCCCAAATTAAACTAATTTAACATTGCTAGAGTTGTTTGTTCATACTAAACTCATGGACACAATAGCATTAGCATGTTGGAGATGGCTAAGGTGATCTGGTTGGTTGCTATGGTGTTGTTAGGTGGTTGCTGGTATCCAGGTCTTCGTATTCTGCTTTCCAGATTTGACTGAATAGAATTTGTTCACCTGCTTCAACATTCACCAGACAAAAAGTGAACTTTGGAAAGCTTTGAAGCAGCACCTCTTACCAACGAGACACATAATTAATTCCCTGAAAAAGTTCTGGGCCAAAGTTTAGGATGTAAGGTTAGAGGTTTGTTTCAATCGGTAAGTTTAATATAGAAGCAAAACTAATTGTGATACGTGCCCTTGCAACCACCACTAATTAAAATCTCTGTGAGCTATACTCTCACCCCTGGTGCTGTATATGTATATATGTCAAGTATGTCTGAGTGTGCATTTAAAGGGTTCGAGGTGGGGGGTGGGTTGGGGATATTATCTCACTGTAGATAAGTGCTGTCGGTACGAATTAGGCTCAGCTCAGAGCTGCCTGTCAGTGTTAACCCGTGGCTTTCTCATAATTAATCACAGAGCAGGACAGATCCATACCTCCATTTAAATGGCAGGACTGGAGCAGATGTCACAAGACATTATTCAAAAATAGACATTGTAATAAATCACACTGGCACTAGATAAGGAACATGGCTGCATGTGGATGTATAGCCTCGCTCTGCGCCCTTATAATAAAACCTGCAGAACCCAAGTGGAAACTGAGTTTTGTAGATCTATTTTTACTTGTGTTTTTTGTTGCGTGTCATAGACATGCTAATATGGGAACATTCCTAGAAAAGAAACTTAAAAGAAAGGGCTTTTCTTAGACAACAACCCGAGAGCTTTTTTTAATGAGGGTATCTGAGATGTTTCTCCTGAGGGAAAAATTCTCACATTTCTTGAGACTAAATCACTTCTGCTTTAAGAAATGTCAACAGCATTTCAGACTTAGCTTGGTTTGGCCAAGACTACATTTCAACAGAGGCTTTTTGCATTTAACAATATTATCAATTAATGTGTTCCCTGGGATTCAAACCTATGACCTTTGTATTGCAAACACAGGGCTCTACCAACTGAGCCACAGGAAATGCGAAAATCACCAGTCAAGGGATAGGCTATGCTCATTTCATAGCTCTTTACTTTATGCTGTAAAACAACAATTGTTTAATTTGCTGTTTGTTATCACTCCTAAAGACCTGTAGGAATACATCTCACTGAAGCAACAACTCGCTGATAATTTCAGTCACAGCTTATGAAGTATAAAACACAACATCAGAGCACAACAAGTTTCTTGTTGGATCGTGGCGCTTTTTACTTGAGGGAAAAAAAATGTATAAAGAATAAATGTAGAAGAAGAAATTTTGTTGGCTGTTTCCAAATGTGAAGAGACACCTGGCAGGCTGGATAAAAGCCCGTGACACAACTCAATCTTTTCTCATCTCGCTTAGCACTTGTTTGGGGGTGCGATCACACAGTCAAAATGCAAAATATCAGACAAGTGTGATTGCAGTACAATATCTTCATCTAGAAAAAAAGAAAAGACTTTCAACAGAAGCATTTACTGGTGCAGCAAGAAGTCTGAGTCTCCCGCTATTAAAAAATCATGGCTCATGTCAGTGGAGACGGTTTCAAAGGCCTTATTCAGCATAGCATGAATAATTCATCACAAGAAAAAGTACGCAGATTTCTCAAAACAGAGAGGACGGGATTTAAGACCTTGCGATTTTGCAAACTCAAAGCATCACTTTGACCGTGGCATAATGAGGGTAACCTCCAAAAATAATGTCTGGAGTCGGGACCGGCCGTGATGTCAAAATATAATGGGTTAAAGTAGATGTTGTGTGTTTTCATTAAGTGATTCCGTAAAAATGAGGCTTGTGATGAAATGTGTATATACATTATATAAATATTTATATTATATATATTTATATATTGCACGCTGTTGAAATAAACATTAGAATTTAGGATATGGGCTAGAGGTCTTCAGGCTAGGCGGTCCTCTGTAAATGCATAAAAATAGCTGTCTGCATAATATTCCTCATATTCATATCATTTGCCCTGATCAAAACATATAGTTGTTTGAAAGTTAATAGCAACCTAGCAAACAGGGAACATTCCCATAGCTTTGGGAATAGCAAATGTTTTCTCAAGGTTATCACAAAAAGTAACATTTGTAGAATGTTATATATCATATGCCACATTGTTCTTAAGTTAGTGGAACATTTAAGTTACACAAATTAAAGAACTGTAACGTTAATACAACATCTAAAAAACTGGATGTTTTTGGGTTTGAATGTCAATGGATGAACGTTCCTAAAACGTTCAATATAAGTATTACAGTTTTTTATTTAATGAAAACGTTAGTAAAACATTTTTGCAACATTCCTAACCAACTGTACAGTAAGATCATGTTATACCTTTGTGCCTCTGTGAGCAGAAGGGCTACAAATCTCAGTTTTCTGGAGGATTGATTTATTAGGCAGCGAGGGGTCACAAGATCAGCCATCTGCCCTGTGGAGTGAACGTTTCGGCCCTGCTGCCATTCATCACTTCCAGACAGATTACAGATGCTGAGATCAGAGGGGGTCTGGAGCTTAATGAAGCTGGAGTGTGAGGTTTAGGTATGAGAATGGCTCCACAGTCTTCCAGAAACCTGTACTGGACCTTAAGTGCATGTGCCCTTACATGATAGCTGGTGTTGTTGAGGGCAATTGAAGTTCCCTGTAATTAGATGGAAAAAAAGATGATGATGAAAATATGAGTATTCGGTGGCATTTACCCAGAATTCCTTGCAGCTGACAGACCGCATACAGTATGTGCAGAAGTTCTACCCAGCGTGCTTGCAACCACTTATTACAGTCTTTAAGACATGAGGAGTGTGGGTGCAGAGTTAATAGAGAAAAACACCTTATATAACGAAATATCTTTCACACAGAGTTCACAAGGAGATGTTTTCTACAAAGTTAAACTTTGTTTTTCTGACGCAAATGGGTGCAGAACGTTTGCTTAAAACAGAGAGAACTACACGGTTAACTAACTACCAGGCACAACAATGGCAGGACTTTGAACCTTTATAGTTATTAGCTTAGACCTTGAAGCATTAAGCTATGACATGTTTTTGTCAGTTATGGTTACCCATAACCAAAGCGTGACCCATCCTTTGTGAGATGCTCAGTTGCTTTTCTGCTACCTACTGGTGCTGGAATCGAACCAGCAACCTACTGATTACAAGGCAGACTCCCTAACCACTAGACCACAACTGCCCCTTGTGATGATGACTGGAAGTATGGATAGCTGGAAGTATGGATAGCTGGAAGTATGGATAGCTGGAAGTATGGATAGCTGGAAGTATGGATGGATGGATSGATGGATGGATGGAAGTATGAATGATGGATATACTGTATGGATGRATGGCTGGGGAGAATTGAAGGTCTTTTCAAACAGTTGCTCAGCTTTTGTTTGCCATTTTCTACTGTGAAGGCAGATGTCTATCTGTGATTACAGAGGCCCCGTTCCCTTGAATTCTGGCAAGCAAACACTGCGGAAATATCAAATGATAATGAATCATTAGGCTAACATTTGTGGAACTTTGAATGTCTGGAATTCCGCCAAAGTGGAAGCAAACATTCCAAACAAGCTTTTCACATTAATTGTCCTTAGAATTAAACAGGACAATGGCAAACCCGACTGCCTTGGAGGCCTGTTACCCGGCAACATAAGAACATTAATGAGAATGTCTTAATATCTTCTGTGTTTGAACATATGAAAATATTCTCACGGAAGCTTCGGAAAAACACATTTAAGTAGCATTTGGGGAGTCAAATCATAAATTACAGGAATAAATTATTGGATTCTTTGTGTCTTTGTGCATACAAGGGATTTTTTAATCAAACAATATTTTTAGGCTGCGTTATATAATTCTCCCTAAGACACTTAAGTATGCACAAACATTTTTAACTGCAAATACCACAAATTAATAGGCTGTCCTTATTAACTCAAATCCTGGTTTTCATAAGCATGGATTTCCATCACGTGTGAACACTGAAGGGGCTTTTTAATGGCAATTTATACATTATTAATTGTTGATGACATTATATGGAAGGATAATGGAAAACGTTTTGGCAACCGTAGGGGCTTGAGTCTGCGATAGGAAGGTGTACATCTCTCTTCTGGGATATTTTGAGAGTGAAGCCTGTGTAAGAGGTTGGTATTTCACATCATTACCAAGATCCCCAAGGATATAGTGTTTAATTTTTTATGCCACACTGAATACAGGATGCACATTATTAAAATATGGATCACCATTTTCTTCCCAGCATGCACTGGGTCTGCAACACTGAAGCTACTTAATTCAGTGTAATGTGAATTCTTAAGGTTTACCAAAAAAGTAGTTTTTTCATAACTAAAGCTAAGATATGAAATTCAAGTTATGATAATGTTGATACTTCACGTTGATACTTCACTTTAGTTATAAAAAAACTGTGAAAAGCATTGTGACCTGTATTTTTGGGATAATTAGTTTTTTCTTAGAATGAACTGACAGGGTTGTTTAATATTTTTTTTGTTCACTGTGAAAACTACCTGAAATTGACAACCTGAAATTGTGATGGTCAGTGGATGTTCTGCATAATATCTAAAAATATTGTTAAGCATTTTTGAAAGCAATCTCCAACCTTTATCCCCAGGGATAGTTATGAATCATCTGTGAAGTGGCCTTTTGGGCAAAACACAAATTAAACCTAATGTGAAAATCCAAAACTTAGTAGATAGATAGATGATATATTTATATATATAAACAGCGGATTACTCAATGTTTGAAGCACACATTTAGCAGTAAATGATGGAATAAAAATTAGCCAAATCGTTTTTAGCAGGATTGTTTGTCGTCTGAAAGTCCTGCTGGGAAATGCTTGGATGAACTATGGGATTCCAGCACAATTCCCAGCGCAGAGGTGGGAATGTTGACATGTTAGCCAGCAGATGGGAGACGATCACTATTTCAGTCGTATGCAGCTGTGTAAATATGATGTGTGGGCTGGATGCCGCTTAGTGCCTTCAAGTGGGGTCACAAATATTGTAATTATGAGTTACATGCACATGAATGACCAAGCTAAGTCTAATTTTCCTGAGGGAAGCAATTCTCAAAAATGCCTAACATTAGCTAGGTTATGGTGGAAAGCAACTTCCTAGGTCTAGAGTTAGAGCAGCCTACAGTCTGAGACTAAATCTAGCAAGTAAAACAGTCATGTTTATTTCACATAGAGAGATATTTTTTAAATCAGGTGGAAATGAAATAGCTCTTTGCTAAGATCTTTCCCAAAATGGCACCATAACATAATTAGCATCATTAGGTAAGAAAAGATCTGAAGTCTGACCTGCTCTGATGGTCTCACCCGAATTCACATCAGGATCTTTATGACTAATAATGATGTTTGACATTTGCGAAAAGCACGATTCGCAATTTATGCTCATAAAACTGCAAAGACCGAAAAGGCAGGGCGATAATGACAGTGTCGGCTGTTTTCAGGGCAGCGTCGAAGCTGAGACCTTCAACGGGAGGAGAAACGTCCAGGTTTATTCTTGTGTTGGGTGAAAACGGATTTGTGAACCTGTTTGCTGCATGGAAATCACATCACAGTCAGATTCGTCAGTTATCTGAATCTGCTACCATCATCTGCAGTATAAAACACTGCATGATATACGAGCAATGAGTCATTTCTTGTGAAACACTATTAGGGTAATCAGATTTCCTGATGAAAATGTGAGTGGTTGCTTTTCTAAAACTTACCATCATGCTGAGGGTTATTGTGTTAGATCTACCATAATATTTAGCCTTAAAAAGCTCAGAAAATGGTTAATGATTGCAGTTTTCTGCCCTGCTTTGATGCATTGAAATATGTATTTTTTGTAGGATGTGTTGACCAATGAATAGCCCTTTTATTGTTATAAAGGTAAAGGTTTTGGTTACTTAACAGTCATGAACCCAATTTGGTACCAGTGGGAGGGGCATTACGGGAGCATCTCATTGGACAAAAGTCTAGTGCAGGATGAGTCATCAATATGTTTGATTCTATATATGATGCTTAATAATGCTGCTGTATAATCTTTCTTATCTATATAGTCTTTTTTTCTCACATCTTTAGACATGCTGGCTGAAGGGGGTATAAGGGGGTAGAAAGTTCTTTATAAACAATATTTTTTATATAATTCCATATGGTGCGTTTTAAAGTTTCTGAAATTACACACTGTAGTTTTAAGTTCTTTATCTACCCAATATTTGAGTTTCGGTTGCTTAAGACTCTGTGTTAAATTAAGGCTGGTCATGTTGCGATGGGAACCTTTTGTGTATTCGCTAATTGCCTCTGAAGTACTTCCTGTCAATCACACAAGGTCCGGCGTAACCGCGGCTCCCTCACACATGCCCGGCACACCATCTTGCTTTCGGCGTATAAGTGGTTGCCTCTTCAAAACTCCCTTTCTTTGTCTTTCCTTCTCTAAAAAACAACAGCAGGGAGAGGGTCATGAGGTCACACCTCCTCCGATCATCTAAAACATGGCCGAGCCCACCTGCCACTCATCTCTGCGCCCCCTCAACAAAGAAAGAGAGCTAGAATGTCCTGCAGGAAGAGAACCGTGTCGAAGCTCACCCCTCCTGTGTACGAGGTACTGACGCAAGACTGTCAGATTCTCACCGCTGGTCTTCCTCTCAGGGGCCTGCGCTCGCAGATACAACATGACAGAGAACGTCACGTCTCGCTGCGAGTTTGTCTTGATGAGGTGAACGGCCGACACAGGCTTCTCACACGGTTCACAAATGCACAACCTTTCATAATCGCCTCGAGGTACATTTCTTTTTTTAAAATCATTTTGGGGTTGTTTTTCTGGACATGAAAGTCATCTCTAGCTGAAGACTTCATGTGGAGGATGAAATCGAAGCATAATATCGCTCTCAATGTATGAACGGTCAGGTCATCAAAGGGTAGGATTATCGATCGGACGTACCGCTGGTGAAAAACACATTTGAGGAGCAGGTGAAATCTGCTATAGAGATTTTTTTTTTT
>JBAJNP010011759.1:0-14308 GCA_036877545.1 Yasuhikotakia modesta | reverse complement strand
CTGACGTTTGTGCTGATTTGAATGGTTTGTGCACCTGTGTGGGGGTGATGGTGTTGACATCTTCTGAGGCGAGACATTTCAGCAGTGTGGTTTTACCAGCGTTGTCTAGACCCAACAGAACAATCCTGAGCTCCACTTCTGAGGAACCCTTCAACTTCTGGATAACTGACAGCAAACCCTGAGGAGCACAAAGGGGTGTGTATTTAATCATTGGTTGCTAAGGTATACTGTTTGGTTGCTAAGTTGCCCAGGTATTTCTGAGGGTATTAGTGATTGTTATTACTGAGGGTATTAGTGGTACTAGGTTGTTCTGGGTGGCTTCCTAATGGTTGCTATGGTGTTCTGAGTGGTTGCTAGGATGTTCTGAATGGTTGCTAGGGTATCCTGGGTGGCTGCTTAGGTGTTTATTAGGTGTAATTATATTATAGAAAATAGCAGGCATTGGTGTTTCCTGAAGCAGGATTAAACCTTTTTAAGTAAAGCAGATCCAGAAACTGACTGGCCAATTTACTATATCATAAACTCATTTATGTGCCCAAAACTCTTGCTGTTGGTTGCAGGGATGACTAAACCCTAGAAGAACAGTTTATCATCATCAGTTCATGTGCCAGAGATTTACTGTAATGAGATTTACAGTAAACCCTGAATGATCCCTAAAACCTGAACATTATTGCTGCACTATAGCGTAGAGAACAGAAACCGACTGCTTGAACTGAATGTGTGAGTGTGTCCGTCATAATCTCTTCTGTAAAGTGATATAAAATGATGTTACGTAGCAGAAGGTCACATGGTTTGATCACATCAGTTCATGTCTTCACTAACACAGAGGAAGCGACACAAACGTACCTTTGAAGTTTCACACATCTTGACTCCAGGACAGCTGAGTTACATTCTTCAGTTTCTCCCAGTTTATCCGTGTGTGTGGGAAATGACCATCGCTGAGTTTGGACGTCCTCTTGGACAGGAATGAGTTTGTCAGTATGAGAGCTGCAGTTGTTAGCCTCCCATGTGGAGCAGCAACAGGATTAGGGGAAATGGAATTAGTGTCTCTCTCTCTTTTTCTTTCCTCCTGACTCTCTCTGAGACTTAACCAGAATTACCTCAGGTAGCTTCTGTTAGAGTGAAATCGCTTTGACCTACTAACTACAGTTAATCTACGGTTGCTGAAGCAAAACTGTGGTTGATTTTTGGTTACACTAACTACAGTCCTCTTGGTGTAAACTGCAGTAAAACTGTGTAGAATACTAACCATCATTAACCCTGATGTAACTTTGTCTCAGGATAGATCTCTATAATGTTTAGGAGATGTGAAAACAGAGATATAATATTAATGTGAACAGTGTTATTCATATAATGAGAAATGTACAGGAAAATGATGTTAGTCAGTTTTTAATCGATTAAGATACAAACAATACACACCCACACACACACACACACACACATATATATATAGTTTTTTAATTATGAAGTTAACATTGACTAACAAATAGACTATGTTGCTGCTGTGTAAATACGACATACATTATATACAGTGTGCAATACATGCCAAACAAAATATAGGGGAAACATGTATTACATGCTTTCAATAAAATTCATACAGGTTATAAATAAAGATGTGTTGAGTAAAACATAACATAGACACACAATATTTAACAATTCATAACCCGGCCACAATTTGTGGCCCCAAAACATCGAGCAAAAACGCAAAAACGTTTCCAGAATATTATTATTTGGTTTAAAAACCATAACCAAACCAAACAGGAACTTAAATATGAACCTTAAAGGAACGTTCTGTCATTGTTGGGAGTATGCTGTGTTTCTTTCACCAGTAGCTGCTGACTGTAGTAGTGGTGCTGTGGATGTTCTGAATGTTCTGCTCCCGCTGTCGGTTCCTGACGTTCCTCTGAACTGAAGAGAGAGAGAAACGAGGTGAAGATGAGGCAGAATGACACGCGGGTGTTTGATGAAGGTTAGAAGGTCACGGTTACCCTGTCCACTTTTCTGAATTATCTTCATTCCTATTGCGAAAATGAGCAGGATTGCAAACGCTGCCGCCACACAGATCAGTATAATCACCAGTTCATTCTCATCTGACCTCGACGGAGAAACAGAGTCACCTCACAAACATCTGCATACATTTGCATCACTGTCACACGCTAGCTATGACACACTGGCTAGAAACACTGAGAGGATGCAAACAGTGTAAAAATAAGGACCTTTTAAAGTGATGGTGACAGAATCACAGAACGTTCCACAAACGCTGCTGATGTTACAGGTGATGTGCGTCTGTTTCTCCACATTTGCGATCAGTAACGTCTGGTTATGATTCTTCTCCTCTGAAGTCTGGTCTCTGATCCACCGGATTAAAAGGTTGGTTTGCGGAAGGTTATGATGGCAAACCACAGAAACGCTCTCCCCCTTCTGCACGCTGGTGGCCGTGGCCTTCAGGGTCATGTTGAAAGCTGAGAAGATCAGGAGAAGGTCACAGAGAAGCCTTTAGGTGGGTCTGTGTTGACCTCACACTGCATGTAATACCTTACGTCTTAAGCAGCATGCGTACATTACACTGCAGCACACAGATTTAATCACAGTAATATATTTTACATATACATTTAGATATAATACTTTTAAAAGCCTCAAAAATGACATTCTTGTAATTATCTTACAGTTAAAGTACCTACAGAGTGGTTTTGAATGACTGTAGCAGCTGAGGTTGTGTAGACAGTGTGGTGAACTTGCTAAAAGAGAAAGAAAGATGTAATCATGTGTGTGTGTGTGTGTATTTACACAAGGTATCTATTTATTTTAAATTACATTTTCAATATTAATTCTGTATCAAAAATACAAAGTTATTTGTTATCTAAGAAAACACTTAATACATTTGATTTTCTGAACTTACGATCACAGGTCAGACATTCTGGCGTTGTGCAAGATTCAGGTACACAAACTGCTAAAGCTAAAGAGAGAGAAACGGATGTTACATAAAAAAATCACAATATCTGTATAAAAATAGAATGACGGCAGTGAGAAGTTTGTGTTGCGTACAGAAATGAAAACAGATGATGATCAGCAATCTTTCATAAACTCCCATGATCACTCGCTGCTGACAAACACAGAGGAAAATACTGAGCATAACAAGAACTTTTGAATACATCCTAAAAGTCATTTAAAAATATTATGATCTCCTTAATAATAACAAAATAAACTTCTGTATAACAAAGGAAGATAAACAAATTAAAATTACTAAACAAATTTACTAAACAAAATTAAACACAATTCATGCAGAAAACAGAAAGTTGATTTTACCTCTCAGGCGGTGTGTTTGTGTTGCACACACGATGAGAGGACGCATTGAGGCGAGAGCGCTGTCTTTACTTACTGATGTGAATCCAGATATTAATGCAAATCATCCCATGACTCAGAGACATTATATATATATGCTTTGCTTACATGCACAAACTCTTGGCAAACATTAGTTCTGTTACATGCATTTGGCAGATGCTATTATGCAAAGCGACTTACAGGACAGTCAAGGTATTATTTGATCATTGTGCTCCCTGAGAATCCAAACAGTATGTTAGCTGATTTTCCATTAATTCAGTAAGGATACACACCCTACATTTTATCTTTACAAACTGCACAAAAATAAAGGCTTGATGTAATTTGATTTTTACACCAATCACTGTATACTTTATAACTTTAAAACACTTGATAACGCTAATATATAAAGTACACAGGCCACAGAACACAAAATACTAATGCAATCTTGGTTTTATGTGACAGATTACAAAAACAGAACCGTCACATAGGAAATGTGTTCTGCAGGTAAAACATGTTAACACAATATTTACATTTCAGAAATTACACGTGTGCCACACAGACAACAGGCAACTATAATATTTTGTTTGGCATAAATAGCATTTATTCTGGCACAGAATTTCATCCATGTCAGGCCATATCTGACACACTGTCTGTAACTCCATCCAGACAGCAGGGGGCGCTACACCCCACCATACTGTACGCACTGCACACAAAACGCCTGGGAATGACACAAAAACACTAATGCATTGCGATACATTCAGCATCATACGTCACACATCATCGCCTCCATGCAGACAGAAATCGATCAAAATTGATGCATTGTTGTTTGATCACAAAAACCAGAAGATCAATAATTTGAGATGAACAAAAATATGAAGAAAAGCAAAGCACAGGTTTTATAAGTGAAACGTTTTAGTAAGCTAATGGCCAATCAGCGGTCTGCGCATGCGCGCACCTGACTCACCTGTGCAGAAAGGGCGGCGTGGACGCGCGGCAGGTGGACGGACGCGCGCGGGCTCTGGCTGTTTCTCATCTGCAGGGATTATGGTGGCGATGAGGATTTTGGGTCGGAACTTTAGTCGCCTGACCAAAGAAACATCTTTACAGATCAAGATCATCAAGAGTCGCGTGATGAAGATGAGCTCGAGCGCGCGCCAGGTAAACGTGAGCGCGTCGCTGACGTCACACAACAATAATAATTATTATGATATGTTTTGTCGTCTGTATGGCGTGTTTACTGTAAATCGCACCCTGGCTGAAGTTGTACGTGATGTTTAAAACAACAGCGACTCATTTTGTGGCGTAAAGTCATTTAAGGCTTTTCTGAGACCCTGAAGACTCGCTCTCATTGGTTATTAACGTGAGTGACGTCACAGTTCAGGCAACTATATATTCAGTGGAAAACGGGATTTTGTGTTCATTTATAAACATGATTAAAACAAGCAATGAAATGATGTAAAGTCTTTTGTAAACATGCATTTAAGTAGATTACAGTGTGTTCTTTCCAAAATACAGAATTTGTAAAATGCTTTTTGCCTTTTAAATGAATCTTATAATTATTTTCCCCCACTAATATAAGGCTGGAAATGTTTTAAGATCATTTATATGGTATAACTGATAAAATGATTCTCAGTTTTTGTATATTGTTTTTCATATTGTTTCATATTGGTGGGGTCTCAATGAGTGTGTGTGTATGAGTGTATGAGTGTGTGTGTGTGTGTGTGTGTGTGTGTGTGTATGAGTGTGTGTGTGTGTGTGTGTGTGTGTGTGTGTGTATCAAGGCCTTGTGAATTAACTTCACAAGGTTTTGTGGCTGTTTGAACATCTAAAAAGATCTTTAAACTGCACCGTTGCGGCTCTGTGGTGTTGAGATCATGCTCTGTGGATTGTGTGTTGGTTGGAATATTGGTCTGTTTATGTATTTGAGTGTTTAAAGGAGTTCAGTGACCATAGTGTGGGTCTTATATCACACTGACGGTTTCTTAGAACGTAAAAGAGGGTTTAGTCGAGTGTAACCGCAGTTCCTCTTGCGGTGTGTTGCTATGGCAAGACTTCCCTTTGAAACAGGAAGTGAAAGAGCCCTGAGAAAGACAGAGGGTAGCTTAGAAGGGAAGCAGTTTAAAGTGATCGGTGTGGAGGAACGAGTCTTGATGCGAGATGTCCAAGAAGAAGAATGAGCTGATGGTGTCAGGAGGGCATCTGGTGAGTTCGGTTTTTCTGTTAGGTCGTTGTTTCAGAGCTGGAGTGTCAGTGGTTGGCGAGACGTGATGTTTTATGGTGGGTTTGTGTATTCAAATGTAGATCCGCTTTCATATGTCAGAATAAAAACACATGGTTAGTCTAGCAATTAAAGTTACTTTTGTAACTTGAGTGGTTTTGATTGGCAGGTGTGTGTGTGTGTGTGTGTGTGTGTGTGTGTGTCTGAAATAACCTGAAAGCACCAGTGAGAAAATGATCATTTAGCGATCAGGTTTTCACTTGTTACCATGGTGATATGAATTCCAATTACACAAATGCGTCGGGCCGATGCAGGGCCGTTTACACGCAGGGTGAGCTGCAGCGATCGCAACAGGCGCTGCAGATGTTTTGGGCTGCGTATGACATGCTCAGGAGCAAAGTCACGTCTGTTAATGGACACACCCGTTTCCTGTGTGCTGGGGACTCTACAGTGCAGAAAAACCCAAAAAACACGCAGATGTTAAAGTGCGATTTCCTGCGATGCATTTTCACCCTTTAATTTAAAATCATGAGGCTGCGGCACGTCGGTCTCCAATGACTACATGCTCGACTAATTCTGTTTGTTTGTTTGTTTGTTTGAACAGACCCAGGCGGTTTCTGATGGTGGTAAGTGTTGATTGCTTTACTTTTATTTTGATATTAGCGCCTGCTGTTACATAAAACACTCGGTTAAATGCTCAGCATCACAGAATTGAAGATTTCCTCAGGAGACTTGCCAAGAGAATTCTCTAGAAGTTTTCCGGCTGGCTTGGTCCATTGCAGAAGTTCTTACAGTCCATGAATGTAAGAAGTTGATGAAGCATTGTGTTCAGTTTGCGTGTCTCCATCCCGTTTCCTCACAGAACTGAACTTCAAGCTGTCCAGCTATGGAAGCAGCTCAAGTTTGTCTGAGACCTCCAGCAGGTCAGGTGGTCCTCAGGGAGCCGATGGTCTCGCCAACAAGGTGGTTGGCTGGGCAGTGTGTTTCGAACGTCTGCTGGAAGACCACGTTGGTGTGCGCTACTTTACTGTAAGATGTTTTTAGCCTCAGATTGTCCCTCAGAGCGGTTTGTGAAGATCTACACATGCAGAACATTGATGTTTCCTCTGTGTACTGCCTGAAAATGCAGGAGTTTCTCAAATCAGAAGTGAGTGCTGAGAATATTCTGTTCTACCAAGCTTGTGAAAAGTTCAAGAAAATCCCACCTGCCAATATAGACGAGGTGCGTGTGGAATTCTTACATTCTTTCATTCTTACATATCATGTTAAAGCTGCAATCTGTAACTAGTTTCTCTGTCGCCATCTCTGTTTAAAGCAAAAAATTGCAGGTTACTTTATTTTTCTTATGTCTGCTGAACTCAAGTAAAGCTAAATAATGAGATGTGACCAAAATGGAGGCAGTAAAGTCAAACCAGGCTGTTTGAGATCTGTTAACTGTTGCCCATCAGCTGAGGAGAGAGTCTCGCTCCATCTACAACACGTTCCTGTCGGAGAGCTCTCCAAACGCCGTCAACATTGACGATACTGCCCAGGTAGAGGAACGTTCCCTGGAGACCCCCACACCTGACATGTTCAGTAAAGCCCAGCAGCAGGTACACACACAGCTGCAGCACATTGTTGTAGCTCCTCCTACTTTCTCTCAGATCTGTCTTGGGTGTCTAGCGTGTCACATAATGAAAACAGGCGTTCTGACCTCTTTTGATTGGCTAGAGAAAAGTGAAAGTTGTTTTTGATTCGCCGCAGATCTTTAAGTTAATGAAAATGGACAGTTACACGCGGTTCGTCCGTTCTCCGCTATATCAGAGCTGCATGCTGGCCTGTGTGGAGGGTCGCCCTTTGCCAAACATCGGACCTCCAGAACCTAAGAGCAAAGTGTCCAAAAAGAGCTCAACACCCCCCAATAACAGGAAGGTAATGAATGTAAACGAATCATTAAAACAGTTTTAAACAGAGGGACCTGGTTTGCATTCAGTCATGTTCACTAAACACAACATGCGTGTGAAACTCACGTCAATAGTTCAGTTCAGTGTTTTGTAATTGCTTCATGAAGGACTGTGTTGCAAAAGATGATGATGAAAAAGCTTAAAGTGTCCAGCGTGACGCATTGCACAAAAAACCTTCTGCTTCTGCTCTGAACTGTTAGTGTGAGCCGAGATCACAGCAGGACCTGCTGGGTGAGAATGTGTCTCAGACAGCCGTTGGAATGAATGTGAATTTGTGTCAATGAGTGGTAAATTGCAAACCACAGGCAAAATTGACAGTATTAACACATTCATTACTGTGTTCATAAACAGAGCGTTGAGCTAAAAACGCCGTTGTCAGAGAGTAAGAGCAACAGGAAGAAGAGGTTAGAAAAGACTGGATCGTGGGGAGGTACCTCAGCTGTGTGTGTGTTGTCTACATGTAGCCTCAAAAATGAGGATGCATGTTTCAATGTTTGTGGCTTAAAGTGTTTGTTTGTCAGCATTGTGTTAGCAGTGCGAGGTTTGTGGGTTCGATGCACAGGGTGCCTGTGTGTATAAAAGTATAACTTGTGCCAAATGTAAAAAGTTTGCTTGTCTCTCATCACTGTTTCTTCAGCCTTTTGTTGAAGTTTATAAACCTTCAGAGTTAATTTGGATAAATGTCTGTCAGTTTTATTCATTTTAAATAAAATGCACTGTTTTTAGTTTGTAACAGTGTTTATGGTGTTTCTCAGCAGATGCGTCGTACCAGCGAGTGACGGTGTTGCGTAAAGAGTCTCAGATCTCTGTCAGGTCTCTGAACAGCAGTCTGGAGTTAATCTCTGCATGTGGCAAAGATGAGGTCCGTTTTTAAACCACATTTCCTGCAATCATTCAATCACTTTCTGTCTTATCTCTGTAAATAAAGCATGAAGTAACACAGTTTCTGTCCCTAAAGAACGGACACTGCAGTGTGTCCATCTCTGATCCAGAGGCTTTGGGTTCTGGTTCCCCTACGGCAGATAAGTACTGCTGTGTTTACCTGCCGGATGGTACCGCCAGCCTGGCCCCGGCCAAACCGGGTCTGAGCCTCAGAAACATGCTGAGCAGCCTATGCGAGAAGAGAGGCTTTCCTCTGAAAGATGTTGTCATCTACCTTAAAGGCAAAGACAAGGTCAGACCGGCACCTAACAAACATGTTTCTTGTTCTGTGCGTTTCTTCATCTTCTGCACCGTCTGTCTGTGAAAAAAGCAAAAGCTTTGTGTGTAAAAGATCTTTATCAGATCCATAAAAACACTTATCATGTGTTTGTCATGTGCAAACAGCGCTTTACCCGTGACAGGACATTAATCTTTTAAACAACTAAAAGTTGCAGTTACAGGTTTCTGAGAAATGCTGTTGTTTTTTTATTGAGACTCAAACGTACCCCTCTGTTTATTGCTCCCACTTGATATAACAAACACTGTGTGCAACACAGGCAATGTTTCACAACTGGTGCAGCCCCCATTTCTGACTGATTTTCTGATTCATATCTAGCAAATATGCAGAAAATCAACCAGAGCACCGAGACAAACAGCTGAGCTGTGCTGCTTACGCTCTCTGACAAACACCTGCATTCTGTGCAGATAGACACAAACTGTAACATTTATATTGTGTATGTAGGTTATGACACAAATTAAAGGACAAAAATGCCCATCCTCAGTGTAAAGAATAGTGTTGTGTTATCAGATCTTTGTGGTACTGAAAGTAAATTGTGTGTTTGTTTATGAACAGCCTCTGTCTTTAGATCAAGACAGCTCTGTGTTTGGAGATCAACAGCTCTCTCTGGAGCTCAGAGTCACGTTTGTGTAAGTAAATACACAAAATACACACACACACACACAGATGCTGTTGAAGTGAAACTGATTCGACAGATTTAAGGCTTGTTTTACTGTTCTGTGACGCTGTCAGGTGTGTGTGTTCAGACTGCAGGTCCAGTTTTCAGCTCAGACAATGAGAATCGTCACGAGGTCGAGTAAGAGACTGGAGGATGTGATTTCTACAGTGCTGCAGAAACACCAGCTGCGGCCACAAGATGTGCAGCTCACACTGGTGTGTACTGTACTTCACACACACACACACACACACACACACACACACACACACACACACACGTGTGTAAGTTGCTTTGGCTGAAAATGTCTGTCAAATGCTTTCACGTGTAAAAGTCATATTAGTTGATTTCTGTTGTTTTTTTTTTCCCCGTAATTCCAGAGTGACTCAAATGAAGTTGTGAATATGAACACCAGCCTGTTGCGTCTCGCCGGCAAAACGATGTGTTTGGATCGAGTTAAAGGTGTGTTATTATCAATCACTGTTTATTAAGCTAATTCAGTTTGTTAACTCCAACAATAATCTTCACTGACCTCCACTTTACTATAAAACACACAGTAATCTTTTTCGCTATCGTTCTCTCCCTCTCTCTCTGTCTTCATGTCAGAATGTCTTAGTCTTGCTGCACTTGGTTGTCAGAGTGTTTTGTTGTGAAGTCTTTAACTCGGGCCTCGGCACAGAAGATTAGGGGCCGTTTTAAAGCGTGTTTCTCCCTGTAGCTCCTCAGCAGAGAGAGGAGCTCAACACCAGACCTTAAAAATAGGATTATGGAGGAGGTGTTAACCAACATGAAATCCAGTTTCTCTCTTTCAAATGATCTCACTCGCTCATCATTACAGCTCTCTCTCTTTGTGTGTGTGTGTTTTAGTTGGTTTGGAGACTCAAGATGCTTCACCGGCACCAAAAGTGAATTCCAGAACCAAGCGACACCAGGAAATGGACGGTAAGATTTCCATGATCTGGGTTTAATTCTAAATAAAACATGCTGGTTCCCTCACACCCCTCACTTAAAATCCACCTGCGAAATAGGTCCATGGTATTGCCTTAAATACATTTAAGTCACATTATCTCTGTTACCTAGACAACATTTATAGACAATGTTAAATGTAAGCCAAAAAAATGGTGGACAGACTTTGACTAGAATAGATTTTTTTCAGCTCAGCAAAGCGTGACAAGGGTCTCTGAGCAGTGAGTGTTTATGTAGTGTACAGAACTGCTGTGTGACATTTATCTCATTCTTTGGTCCCGCAGGCCTTGTGGAGATGTTGAATCGCGCTCAGTGCAGCCGAGTGGATGACCAGCGCGGTTTACTCACCAAAGAGCAGCTGGAGTTACCGCAGTTTTTACAGCTGCCGGCAGGAAATGAAAAGCTGATTTCCTGTGACGTCCCACCAGAAGAACAGTGTTTCCTCTGACCTGAGAACAGTGTGAGCTGAGACCTGCACTCTTTAAACATCTCTACAGACTCTAAAGACGAGAGGCGTGTGTGTGTGTGTGTGTGTGTGTGTGCATTTTGTATTGCATCACACTGAACGATCAGAGCGCTTTAAATGCCACCAGTCCAAAGATTCAGACGTATAAGAGATTACCTTTATGATGATTATTTTTAAAAGAACTACATGTAGAGCTCACCTGCCAAAATATATTTGTATTTATTTTTATATCAGATGTACTGAATGTCATATTAAGTGTTTTCTGTATTTATTACGATGTTTTTTTAACACATTAGCATGAGTTGTGTCACTGATCTGATTTTAGAGTGATTAAAATACGTTGTGAGGGGTTGTTTAAATGCACGTGTGCTGTTTTCTCTGCACTTGTTTGGCGTCACCGTCTGATATAATAAAAAGCATTTAAGATGTTTGTTATTATTAGTAAATTAACCCAAACGAATAAAGTTCTGTAAGGTCACCTTTCCTGTCTGTTCAAAGAGTTTAGGTTCGACTCCTGTAACTCTTCAATGTGCCCTCATGTCTTTATTGTAAAGTGTCACCCAGTACATTTATTCTTGATTGAAGTATTGTGTGACTTCAGAAGATAAGGAACAAAAATAATACAACTGAGCCAGAGAAGGAAAATCAAACAGGCTGTGAACAACATCAGGGTGAGTAAATGTCTCTCGCTCACTCCCGCTCTGTGTCTGTCTATCTGTCTTTGTGGTGTGTGTCTGTCTTTGTGTGTGTGTGTGTCTGACTTTGTATTATGTGTGTTTGTGTGGGTGTGCAAGTGTTTGTCTGTAAAATTATGAATGGCGAGAGCCTTTGGATGTGGGTGTGTTTTATTAGAGAGAGAGAGAGAGAGGGATGTTGAAAGGCTGTGTATCGTGAAACAGAAAGAAACCTCTCTCTCTCTCTCTCTCTCTCTCTCTGGCTACACACCTTACACAGACGGTGAGAATCTTCTATCCATCCTGTTATCATCTCTGCGCTGCATATTTCAGACAAACATCTTATAGCTTTTGTTATTGTGTTTATGTTTGAAGCTTAACTGCTTGTGCAGTGTTGTGTTGTGGGGGATTTTAGTGTTAGAGCTGCGTCTGTCTGTCTGTCTGCCTGTAATACATGAACTGTGGCTAGTATGCATGTGCTGTAATTGTTTTAGACTCACTGAAGGAAACATCGACTTAAATTCTGATAAGTTTTGTTTAAGACAGACAGGACGAGGGTGAATTCGAGGGAATCGTCTGTCTGATGTCACCATATTGAAAGAGAAAGATTTCCTTTGCCTCAGACGTCTGTGCTGTATGTTTTACGTCTGACAGAGTCCGTGTTACAGGATGTGTCCACGGTTCATTTGGAAGCAGTTATTAAACGTACTGCAGGTGTGACGCTGTTGAGACTGAAAATTGCTTCACAGAATTTGAGGACATGACTGGAATTGATATCAGACAGAAATGTGTGTTCGTAAATGTCTTTAGAAATGAATAACAATCATTTGCTCTCATCTGTGTCTGAATGTGCCGCTGACAGACTGAGATCCAGACTCATTTTTGGCTGTATTTGCAATTTTAAGATGATCTTAGTTTTGACAACTGCAATCACTCAAATGTATTTCCTGTGTTTAAATATCTAACTTCATTTCAGAATGTTTGTCCTGTTGTTGAGATTTAAGGGGTTAATACTTAAACTCTTTCTGTTATCTCATGATAATGGCAGCAGTCATCTATCACACTTTCTATCTGTGTGAATAGATTTGCATTTGAATTACAGAACAGGGCAGCTGGCGTTTACATTAGCAGACTTACAGTGAGACGTTCACATTCAAATAACTGCACTGAATATGTGGTTCTATAATATCCATGTCTGAAATTCATGAAGCCTGCAGCTTGTCACAAACTGATTATTAAAGCAAGGGTGCTGATCAGACATCTAACAGGTCAGTTTGTTTTGATAAAGTTATGTAATTGAGTTCATTCTCACAACGCTGGGGGTCTCTGGTTGTTTTGTGTGTTCAGAGGTGGTCTGTAGTCCGCGGGGGCAGCCATACATCACCAGCGCTCGGCTCTCAAATGTCATCTTCAGTGCTGTTGACTCAACGGTGTGGATGAATTGTTTGGAAGTGTGTTTGCCTCCTCGTGAGCTACTGAGTTTTCTGCCGTTTTACCACAACGTCTCACAAGCTGAACGATTGAAACAATCTTCATTTACTTCTGACATGAACTTGTGAGAGCTGTCAGTACAAAATGAGTTCATGTGATTTGTGCGCTAGGTTCCAGGTTTTCTGACTCATTTCTGGTAAATGTGGCCTAAATCTTTGCACATTAATGCACAAACATAAATGCACTTCTGATAATAGTTGCCAAATGGCAACTATTCACAGATCAAATAACCCGTATTCAGAAAAACGTCACACTTTAACACAATTATGAGCTCCACATTTCTGCTCTTAAGCGTTTAAGTGCAGGACTCTGTTTATTTCTGTTCTGAGGGCTTTATTGTCATGTTTCTGCTGTTCTTTTGTTATTGCAGTTATTTATAGCCGCTGCAGTGCATATAGGGGAGTGTGTGAATTGTAACGCCACCAGTTGCTCCAGTCAGCAACAAACTTAAGCGTCACTCACTTCACTCGAAGTGCGATTTAAAATCTTGTTTTGCACAGAACAAGATGCATTTTTCACTGGGAGACGCCATGATTGACTGTCTAGTGTTGGAGTCGAACCTGCAACCTAGTTACAGGTCAAGCTCTCTAACCATTAGGCCAACGACCCCCAAAACATGTTCCCTGAAAAACATTTCTGTGATAGGAATACTTAACAAACTCTTGCACATTTTTACAGTGGGTGCTTAATATAATTGTTAACCCAGCTCTGTTCTACTACATTATTGTATGTAAAGAGTGTCGCAGTGACCTCTAGTGGTGGAGCTCCGCTGTCCATTTAACTGCTTCGTTTTCTTCTGTCTCGCCTGTAGGTTCATCAGATTCTGTTTAAACTTCAGCCTCTTATCATGGATCAGAAGGTATGAAATATGCTAAGCTGACAGAAAGTATTATGTGTTGTCAATTCTATGTAGTAATTGTAGTGTGTGTGTGTGTGGTGTGGTGTGTGTGGTGTGGTGTGTGTTTAGTCCACATCTCCGCAGAGACAGGCTGTGAAGAGCAGGTCCAAGTCCACAGATGAAGTCCAACAAGCTAAAAAGGTGCAAAAATCAACAAATGAAACGCACACTTCCTGTCTGTGTGTGCAGGAATATTCACACACACGTTCTGCTGATTCACAGCTGCTTGAAAGGTTTGGTGTATGATTTTCTGCAGTGATGTGTTTTTAAAACTGTCTCAGGCGTTCCATGTTCCCCAGAAATCTCTGCCTGGTGGATCAGAGCTGGAGAAAGTCAAGGTAATAAAGGCTTTCATTCAATAACAAAGCAAAGAATTGTTATAGAAATACTTTCCATTGTTACTGATGTGTGTGTGTGTGTGTGTGTGTGTGTGTGTGTGTGTGTGTGTGTGTGTGTG
>JBAJNP010011758.1:0-14309 GCA_036877545.1 Yasuhikotakia modesta | reverse complement strand
GTAATTTACCAGTAAGAGAAGTTGTAAAATTAACAGTAATTTACCAACTGGCTTTGGACCAGTCTGAACATTCTGACAATGACACGTTTACTCTGTGCTATTTACAGAAGTCAAAGCAGAGATGTCCACTTAATATAATGTCATTGGGTCTGCATGCAACAGCATAAATATAAATGTGTGCAACACATGAACTTTTTGAATATGAACTTAGTAGTTCTGTCATGGTTTGGTATGTTTAACATTTTACAGCTGCCTCAGCACAGTACAGTAAGTTGATTTGTGTACAACAATATGTGAATTTGAATTTGATGTCCCAAAGCAGCTCAGGGGCATCATTTAATAGGCCAAAGCAACTACAGCAGACATATTAACATGTTCCTGCTGGAGAAACCTGCGGTTATGAACTACAAATGAACTTTTATATAGTGTGAATGCATAATAAAGCATATGCTATAATAAAACATAACAGGCCCACCATATGATCACTAAATGCTGTAATTTCAGCATTGACGTGTGTTTTGGCATTTTGAAAGGTGTTACCCATGTGTTGTACAATATACACACATCTATGCTGTCAGCTGAAGATTGTTATGTGACAGCTTTCCCAGCAGACATTAACTGAATAAATACATTTGTGTATTTCACACTCACATTGTCGTTCACTGCTGTAAATAACGAGTTTTTATAACAGGCCATAACATTTACGTAGAAAACGTAAGGGGTTAACGTAACAGCCGCTCATTTTACATGCGTAAAAGTGAAACCTGTTAATCTAAAACATAGTTTAACTTAGTTAAAACAGGCAGCAAAATTATTCTATTTGTGTTTAAACACCATAAACACTCTTGATCTTTCGTCAATATCAAACGTGTCTCCAGATTGCATATATTACATTTTCACAACGCTTTGCTTCGTACGCGTTTTGGGCCACGTGAACTACCGTAAAAGCTCCACCAGCGCGCGCGTCTTCATATACAGCCGAACCACGTAAACTGCGGAGGTTAAAGCGCTATAATAATTGTCAGGTAAGAAACACATTATTTTACATTGCATTAGTTAATGAATTTGAAATACTCTTTTATTTAAACCACTTAAAGCGTATTTATTAAGCTGTATTGACATTTTGTCAGTACGTGTGCTCGTGCACAACCTTTGCGCTGGTAACGCAATGCTGCACCTGTTGAGCTACAGAAACGTTTAGTATCTCGTTTATTTTTATACATGAATTACAAATGTATACATATACGCATATTTAGATATGCGTTAGATTTGTATTTAGATTTGTAGAACAAATCAAAAGACTTTTGTCAAAATACCTCTTTGTTTTGTTTACCCAGCTGATATTGGTCACGTGACTATAAATAAGTCCCATGCAGCTCTCAGTCCTGTACGAATTGCTAAATAAAATAGCAGACTTGGGTTTTAAAAATTGTAACTCAGACATATTGTAGAAAAGTAGTCTTGCTGACATTTACTATGTAGTCAATAATGAAGAGTAAATCAATGTTTTTTTGCCTGCAATAGGCAGCTACTTGTGATTGACAGCTACTCATGGTTTTAATACGAACATGTGTCTTGTACTAACTTTTACATCACTACTATACAGCATCAGTCAATGTTAACATACCAGATATTAACCACACTGTCAGCTGAAAGGGACATCACTTGTGAAATGACAGTATGTACAGTTAGTCCCAAAGGCTTGAAAACAGAATTAAATTTATGTGCAGTCTGAACAAATTCAAATTTATTGGTAAAGCGATGAGTGTGGTCTTTTCTCTTCATCGTAAGGAATTTGAGCACCTGGACAGGAGCTCAATACAGAGTCAAGTTTGTTTTGCTTTGTTTATCATTTGTTAAATAAAATGTGAGGCTTGGGCAAGAAGTTCAAGAGGAGTTTCATCTTCACACCTCTTGCTTCGGTTTGTCGTCAGCTTTCGCTGTAGGAGATGTTTTGGGCAGAATGACAAATTGGTCGGACAATTGCTTGTAACAAGCTAGAGGGAAAATAGGGCGAAATACTAATACCACACATATCCCATTCCATTCAGCCAACACATATTTTTCTTCCCTCAATAATTCATAACATGTACAGAGCTACAGAGAAAGCCTACCTGCTCTGTTTTTCCTTTAAAAGCACCCCTCTTACCTCCTCAGGGCGAGCTGATGTGCTGTAAGAGGGTCAGCGGATGGTTGTCAAATTCCTGTCCTGTATAAACAGACATTCTGCTTTTATGAAAGCAGTTTGATCCTGTTTGGTTACATGTATTGCCCATCTGGTTGAGGCAATGGAAAGGGTTTCATTTTTGTTCTGTTTTGTTACTGAATTAAATAACTAAGTAATGCTTTTAGCGTTGTTCTCTGTTGCTTATTTTTAGCCGTGCTGATTGTACCTGAATATGTTTTGGCCCTCTGGGTTTAATGAGATTACATTCTTGTTGGATGATTTAGAACGTTGAGGGGAAATTAATAATGGATTGAATAACAGGGTTGAAAGTAATATAATTGAATTTGGGCCAGTTCTCTTAAAATTCAGGTCCTGAATTGAGGTTACAAACAGGATGTGGAGTTCATCTTGAACTTAAGGAACTAAGTAGAACGTAATGTAAATGAGAATCTAATATGTCTTTATGTTGGCGTTGCCGTTAATAATAACTATAAGCCACTTAAATATCAAAATTATTTTGTGTGTGCCTAAAAACAGCTGTGACACACAGACGCTGATGGCTTTACCAACTTAGTTGTTGTTGTACTTTGCACTTTGTTGCTATACAGCAAAAGTTGAGAATGATTAAGCTTACCCCAGCATTATAGTTGATACTCTATTAAACTTATGTAAGTAAAACTACATGTGAAGGTCAGTGATATAAATCACACTGTTTTGAGAACAGATGTTCTATCATGTTTGCCTTAGGCTCCTTTGCTTGCTCTTGTGATTACTTGCATACTACAGTTTTGGTGTACAGAACTCCATGGTTAATGCAATAACAGGTGCATCAAAATGAATAGACCGCTGTCAGTTTTAATCCTGAATGCAGGTCTCTGCATTGTCACTGCCATACACTGTTAGAACTCACAAATAAATCACATATTTGCATAGGATAAAAGGTGCCAGCAACTCTCAAACGAAATGGCATGCAGGAGATTTTGTCTGTTCTACCTGGTGAAACAGGAAAATTAGATATTGACTGAAGAATAATGCTTTTCATTTTAGTGCAAATTATACCACAGAACAAACGCACAGGTGTGGGATTATCCAAGGTTATCAGATAGTGTATAGTGTAATAGTGTATAAATAAACTGTTTTATGACAGTCCCTATAATGTTGTAGAACCGACAGATTCCCAGAACAGGAACCTTGAGAAGTTCTTATGAACTTATGGAGGTGGTTAGCTGGGTCTCATTTATTGAGCATTTTCACTTTTTCAGCTGTTTCAGAAGGTTAGAAATTAGTAATCAATACCACCTGTCAACTTCCAAGAAGCTCCACGCCTCAACATAATCCGAGCAGACGTTCAAATGTGCCAGACTTTGGCCTAAAATTAACCAGCTTCCATCAATTTCATCAATTTTCATGCCGTTTTTAAACCGACGTGTTACTGTTGTGACGGTCTGACACGGTGTCCAGATTTTTCACTTGATATGACTGTAAAACAGTTTTACATTTGTGTGTTTGAACCCTTAAAGATCAAAGCAATTCTCCTCAGCATGGACAAATTGTCCACCACCTTTTGAGTTATGTTCATTGTCAGACTGGCTAGAAAAAAATCAGAAAAGAACTGTTGCAAAATGTTGCAATATATCTTGAGAAGAGGGCTGCTTTTGCATAAGAATATCAGGAAGGAAATGTATACAGTGGTCAACGACCTGGAAAGTTTGTTCCTTAGACATCTGTGGTGTTTTTTTCTTTGGTGTTTGTTCGCAATTTGAGATTCAACATTAGTTTGGTACAACATCTTTTTTTGGTTTCTCATTGATCTTGGCTTTATTGATATGAGGGCAAGCAGTTCACTCCTCACTCTCCTCTGAGAACATCCACACTGGATAGTTGCGAACATAAATGAAAAAGTGAGATGCCAAGGAGGTAAAGCTAAAGGGGAATCCGGGACACCTGCACATAGCCAGACAGATAAATCCTTCCTGTCCACTCAATTTAAGACTTTTATTTAAGACATAATGGAAATGGAAAATTTCCATGGCAAAGTCAAGCCTCAGAGACATTAGAGACTTTACAGCACCCCAAGGGTCTGTAAAGATACTTTAGGGACATTTAGGGTTCAAGGACAGATATAAGAAATATGCGGAAATATATATAGAAATACAATACAAACTCTGTTTTAGTGTGGGCCTGATCTGACTGTGACAGAAATTATTGGATTAACTCAACCAATGGCAGATGTTTGAAGGCGTGGCTAGGTGTATGGTCTACCAATGGCTGATGTAGAGAAACTTGTTTGGATACAGTCATAATTTTGGCTATTCTGCTTAGTGCCATAAGTAACAGTCAAAATGCTTTAGCATTAGCATTTATGCAACTGGACCCAAATTGTGGGCTATTCAATTCTAAAGTCCCAGTTTAATCCTTGCTGCAGTGACTTATTATCATTTTCTCAGTTTGTTTGAAGTGTGTGCTTTAAAAACAAATTGTTTAAAGTGTTTAACTCAAGGGCATAACGTGTCTGGGAGAGTAGAACAGGACAGTATTGAACTGTATTGTAAATACAAACACCCTTGTTTACCTGCTTGTTAATTTTAGCAAAATGTACTGTAGGCCATCCTTAGAAAGACTGGTTTCAGACTGTTTGGTCTATAACACTGTTTGATTGCTTTAAAGTATATAAACAAAATGTAACAAAAACATTTTATTTGTTTTGAAAATTCTGGGAATTTTTTTAGACAATGTATTAACATTGTGCTTGCTTATAAAAACATGATTTAAATGATTTTTTTTATTCTGTAAATATTTTAAATGTTCCCCTAACAACTTAAGAAGAGTGTTTTTATGATATATAACATTAAAGAAACATTCTATTAATGTTACTGGAGGAATGTTGTATGATAACTCAAAAATAACGTTGAAGTTATTTAACTTTATCCAGTGTTTTTCGAACTTAGGAGCTCAAAGCACATTTATTGTTTGTTGTTGACTAAAACTGTATTGGAGAAACTTTGTCCAAATCTATGAAAGCAAATCACATTCTGTAGAAGTTTTACGTGAGGAACAGATCAGTGTACCAAACTTCTACTTTATATTTCATCTATAGTTTATACACAAATCTTACTCCCTGGATCCTCATTTCAGGCACAACAGCTGCAAAAACAAAGTATGTAAGATATTTTTATGTACAGGATTGTGTACCATTCAGAATTGATTTAAGAGTACCTTTGTAATTGAAGGTTTAAATTGAGGCAGCATCAGGATGCAAAATTGTAAAAAAACTGTATTAGTTATTTATATACTAGTTATCATAACACAATAACGATTATTAATCTTTGAAATGCCACCTTGAAAATTGTGTTTGTCACATAATGAAATGAGAAGTGTGTGCTTTGTTTTCCTTCTTTGTGTTGTTTGTGTCACGAACATCTAAAACCTAACACCGCAAATAAGAGTGCTTAAAAACATCAGCGCTAATGAAAGTAACAAGACACGAGTTAAAACAGGAAGGAAAACAGAAAACGAGTACTAAAAACTTTTTTAGTCGTTTGTTTTTGTCCATTTGGTTGTTGTTTTGTCTACAGTGTCTCTGCTGTGTGTTTTATTTTCATTTTTTGCTTTCATATGTGGTTGTGTCATTTAGTTTAGCCCAGAGTTTGAAGTATGTATTTTCTATTTGTCTCCATGTGGCCGCATGTATTCTTCATATGGATGGAGAGTCTGGTCTCCATGGTTACCATTCTGTCTTTTTAGGGAAGCTAGATGTATATGTAGCAGAAACATCTAATTGATAAACATATTTATGGATAGAAAATCATTTCAGTGTCAGTTTTTTCATTCTGCATCCAAAATTAATTAAACAAAAATCGATTTCAAAAGAGAGATTGAAAGGAGACACTGTATGAGAGAGAGAGAGAGAGAGAGAGACAGAGAGAGAAAGAGAGATTATGATTAAAGCAGGAGCTGTTTAAACAAACAATGGGCAATTTAGGAGAAAAGAATCATAGCAAGTTTGTTCAGAATTGTAGTTCTCACCAAACATTGACTGAATAACTCTGAATAACTGTTATTTCTAAACCCTAAATATTTCAACCTCCCTACAGCTCTCAATGACGTTAAAGTGTTTTATCATTTAATTGATTTATTTGTGTCACCTAATTTATTTAGAATATTATATTGACAGTCATTTGTAAAAAAATAAGAAACCTGTGTTGCCTCTTGCATGTCTTGCATGTCCCCTCGCTGCCGGGTGGATGTGTGTGTTTTGTAACGGCTGCTCTGATGTCATACTCAGGTTCTGTCTTCAGTTCGGGAGCAGTGTACTGTCGCCCTGCATCTTGGGACAGAAACATTTCACATCCCCTCTGCATAAACAGAGTCATTTCTTTGATCCGGCTCAACTTATCGCTCCAACAGCGTGCAGCATCCAGGCCAAGGCACACTTTTAAATTAAACAGGCTCACAAACAGTCGTCCTCTGACGGTGGAGGGCTGCCTACGTAATTATCGTAGTTTGAATATTAAAGTTTGCTTTAGTTTTTCTCTTTTTGGTGTTTTATGGAAATGTTTGATCCAATTATCGTACTGTTTTGAGTTTTACTTTTTTGTCGTTTTTAAACTATCTTGGTTAGTAGAGCTTTGGGGCTGTTTCATGACCTCAAAAACATTTTCTATCTGTGGTAGGTCTGAAAAATCGATGAAGTAGCAAAAATAAATAAATAAAACAGGCAAACATAAGAAGAACAGAGCACTGTTTTTCAGATTCAGACAAATGCTTCCAATTTCCTGGTGTTTTTGCTTAAGTGAGAAGTTTACAAAGTGCTTTTCTTTCCTCGTGAAGCTTTTTAAAGTTTATGTCACGTGTGGCTCCTGTCAGTCAAACCATAATTTTATTTTATTATTGTGGCAGACTTCATTTGTATTCGTCTGCATATTTTGCCAGTTTAAGTGCTAATGGAAAGTTTATAGATTTTGTCACACCTGGATGTAAAACTGGCTCTGCCTCACTTTGCATATTTCATGATCCATTTTTCCACAGTTACATCCAGACTCCCTTTCTCCACACAAACCCAAAAGGCGCCTGTGTAACGTGACTCTGTGTTGCTTCCACCAGCTGCTGTTTCCTGAGAACAAGGGCAGAGCGGGCCGCTGCGGGCCCTGTCCTGTGGAGATTACTGGATTTGGCCTTTGAACTGTTTTAGTTCAGCAAATTTGAGTTGCCAGCCAATCCTAGCAGAGCTTCTGTGTGCTGTGTCAGTCACAAATGAAAAGAGATTCCCTTATGACTGCTGTTATCATATTTGTGATGGTAAGGCTCTTTAGCATAGGTTAATTCGGCGGTGTCAGAGTTTCTGCACGGTTAATTTCCCCTCAGAAACCTTTGGAGTGATAATAGCAACAGTTTTGGACTGGTTTGGCCACCGTAGTTCTAATTTTGTTATCATTGTGCTGCAGGAATTTATCTTTGTAGTACTTTGCATATGTTGTCAAGATTAGTGGTTTCCAAAAATTGGTGATGATGGGGTTACACAAATGTTTAAATGCTTTTTTATACTTAAGTTAACTTAAGTTAAGTTAACTTAAGGCTGTTATTATTTAGATTAAGGATGCTGCATCGTGTTAATATTAATGCACTGTATATAGTACTGTACACAATATGCAATATCAGCTTGGAAATACTTGTGCGACTGTCCTCTGTGTGTGTAAGTCCAGAGAGAGGTTTTACACACAAGGATGTTGGTCAAAAGTTTGGGACACACTTTTCTACATATTCAGTACAGTTAGGCTCTCAAAGCTGGGTTTGTGTGGACAGTAAGTTTTTTTAACTAGGACTTTCTTGTTGATTGCTATAACCGATACCCGGATGAGGAAACAACAGTCCAACTGAACCTCTGGAGATATTTCTCCTGACAGATATGCTAAGCAGTCCTGCTATAGAGCCAATTTCTATTACCTTCACTTCTCTGTGATCGTGAAGATCTGCTAGACTAGACAGTTATTAAATACCTAGCTCACTGATGCCTATAATGAGGACCTCTGGGTGATGGCCAGCTCGCCTTGTTACCGTGGAGCGTGTGGTAAT
Source organism: Yasuhikotakia modesta (assembly GCA_036877545.1). NCBI lineage: Eukaryota > Metazoa > Chordata > Actinopteri > Cypriniformes > Botiidae > Yasuhikotakia > Yasuhikotakia modesta. The sequence continues at coordinate 6,070 of JBAJNP010011758.1, read as the reverse complement.
GGATTTTTCTTCCATTCCATTTTACATGCATCCTCTTCTCCTCCCTCGCTCTCCTGTTTTCATTTATGTTTTTGTAATGCTTTGTATTTGACAGAAAATATAACTTTTGTATTTGTTTCTTCACATGGCTCCTGTTCTCTGAAGACAAACTGACCAATGTGTAAGTAATTTACCAATTTTTTTCTGCAACTGGAAGTTGCAACGTTTTTTGTGTTCTGATGTAATTTAAAGTGATACAGAAAAATGGAGGGGTGTGGCTTTTTTTTCACTGGGATTGGATTGAATCTAGAAAAGTAGACGTTTCAAAGATCACAGCAGATTGAGATAAGGGGAGTGGTTAACCGGTGTGGCTCCGCCCAAGCCGTAAGATTGAAAGTCTTCCGTTATAAGGGCAAATGGATGGAGGTGCAAGGGTAAGTTATTATAATATACACTGCAATGTTTCATAAATAAATAGGAATTTTTTTTTTCTCTTTCAACTAAAGATTCCTCAAAAACTCAGCCTGTCGGTTAGAAGCTTGTCATGTTAAGAAGGATGTTTTTGCTGAACTGTCCCTTTAAGGTAAAAAGCATATTTAAAATTATAACATCGTTCCACTCTGATGAAAGATCCATAGGCTGTAAGGTTAAACCTTGCAAAAATGCCCATCTGCTGTGTGTGGAAATCATCTCTCTTCTGCTAAAACTGTTGTCTTATAAGTGCACGGCGTGGCTGCCTGTTTAAATTTCCCTTTAAAGGCCATACGTTAAAGTGTGATAGAAAATGTTTCAGACACAACCACTGAGTGCCACACACAGGTCATGCCCTCTCAGAGGAACATCTGACATATCTTCAGATTGCAACCAGTCTTCTAGACATAGTTTTTCAACATCATAAACCGCTTGCCTCTTTCACAGTTGGTAAGATGGGCGTTCGATGTACAAGCAACAAAGCCAACGGTGTAGTGATGAAGCCACACCAAATAAATCTCTCGTGTGCTAAAGAGTGATTGGAGCATGCTGGGCTCAATACTTGTTGAAGTATATTTAATAGGCTTTAATTGTTCCCACAAGCTCAGTTAATGTTTAAGTGCTGGATGATGCTGTCTCCTGCTCTCTTTATCAGGGTCCCTAATGGCTATACAATTGTTTGGTCAAGATTTAAAATGGTCCTCATTATCACAGCATGCATTCACTGAATCAACCCGCTTTTGAATTGATGAATAATTCTGTATATATTCTGGCTTATACCAGTTGAGTTTCATAGAAATTGGAACTGCAGGAGCTATTGTACCTCAGAAGTGATACTCATATAGTTATGAGGCTGTACTACCAAATCCCAAATCTACAAGCTTAAGGTGAAACTCATATCAGTAGTCTTATTTTTAGACGACCATATGATGCGATGTGTATAAAACACAGATGCTTTTTATTACAGTATGTGTTTTGAAGGTCTAAGCGTGAATTCTAATATTAATAGACAAACACCTTGACTATTGTGGTTACTCGGTTTTTGTATTTCATTTTCAACACCTGTTTTCCTTGTATCACATCTTGCACAGGCCCTAGTGTTGGAACACAACCACACTGGTCACTAGGTTAAAATAAAAGATTTGACTTTATGGTCACATGATTACGGTTACAAGCTTATGTGTTTCTTTACAATTGATAGATTGATTTATTTACAATCGATCACATTTAATCTGCACATTTACCCACATTCAAATTCACATAATGGCATTTGTATGCATTTATTGGTTAGTTAAAACTTTACAAAGATATTTTTGAGCCAAATGGGAACTCTTCAAATTCCTGATTTTAGGATCACCCTTTCGCACCATTCTCTGCTTATTTTTACATGCCCAGACCAGGAATATACAATTTAGGAATATAGTGAATTTTAGAGTTTATTATAGAGTTTAACTATGGCAGATGATTTGGGACACAATCTATAATAAATGAAGGGTAAAATGAATTTAAAATTGCAGTATGCAGGAAGTATTTTAAAATACACTTAACTGACCACAAAACTGGGGTACGGCCTTCAATAACATTGTACATCTTTCTTTTTAGCCTCTTTGTGCAAGATCGCTGGTTGTCGGATTTCGATGCACAAGATGTATCAAATCGGAGCGATTGGAGGGAATACTTACACACCAAGCTGTCACACACAATTACCGTACAGGTAATATCCTGAGGTACTATTATCTATGCCTGTAACAATGCATTTTAATATGTTTGAACAGCATGAACAAGATTAAATAGGGTCAAATTATGTGCATTATGCATAATCATAAGGATCAGTCACAGACAGTAAATCCCTCAAGAATATGCAGATTCACGTACGTTCAGAAACAGACTGTAAAGTTGCAGATGTTTGATTTCTGTCTCCCGCAACTCGCTGGAAGTATTTAATCTTTAGCGCTTCTGGTACACGCAGAACATTTTCTAAACAGTGAGTAGAGCTCAATTTTTCACATACAGGGGAAGCGTATTAATCATTTTTCAATCCGTCAGTATATATGGGAAAGAACCACAGCCTTTGCTTCATCTGACAGCACAGAGTAAACAGCATTACAGTGATACGCTGAATATTGCTTGTCTGTGCCTCTGGAAAATTATACATGGTCCATCAACATAGCAATTCTTGGAAGAGATAAAGTGAGGGACCCTACAGAGCTGCTGAGACTACCTGTGTTATTGCTCAGCGTTGCCATTTATATTTCTGCTGTGAACTGAGAGATATAAATTTCAAACGTTAACTTTTAATTCTGGGATAAACATAATGCTGGGTTATCTTGGTCTATTTTTCATGCTTTCTTATTTTATTCTGGGTTAGTTATTAATTCCTGGATAGCTAGGGTTTAGGATTTCACGCTGTACCTTTGCAAATGCTTGGTTAGTGATATTATTTGTCAGTTTTATAGAACTAGCATGCAGTGCGTTTAACCAAACAGCAATTGTATGATAAAATGTGACATTGTAACTAAAGCATAAAGTTTTTGTGACAGTACAGTATGAATATTTAAGGATAAATACTGAGGCACTTTATGATTGGTTTTCTGTTGCCAAGCAACATAGCCTTACAATCCCACACACCCTTTTGTCTCACATCTTTGTAGCTTCAGGTGAGCACCATAAAAGCTTTATAAAGTTTCCTAAATTAGGGTTGAAAGCAGTGTTAACCCCCTTTCAAATTACAAGTGTGAAACCTTGGTTAACCCAGGGTTAATACTAGTCTTTATCTGGGGTTTAAAAAGATGTGTGAAAAGCTTTTTGAAGAGACTGTGGCAAAATATCTATGACTTTACTTTCCAATTTCATATTTTTTTGTCTTAGTTGTCAAATTTATTCCCTGATGCAGTAAATTGGAACATCTCTGGTCCATCTGTCCAGACATACGAAAATGTGTATATATGAAAGTATCAGAACCAGCTGTGTTCATGTTTACAAAACAGTTGCCTGTTTTGGTAAAGCTGAGGAAAGTTGTATGTATGAACAGCGTTTTTGAGTGAAAAAGTTTGAAGCTCAAGCGATTCTCAAAAAAACTGTTGTAATCAATAAATCAAGATATGTTTCATTCTATGCTCATATGATTCAAATTTGAGTTCTATGATTCCCATTACATTACTCTGTTTTTGTTTATAGTGTAATGCCAAAAAACTCAGCATTCAATCTGAGATTTTGTCACCGGAAGCAGAGATCACTTCACGTTGAGGGACAGCGCGCCACAGTTGACTCAGCCAACTGAAACTGCTAAAATTACATTTTAAATCAGTACCTTTTGCAAAACCAGCTGGAGTGAGAGTCATTTGTGACCGAGGCAATATTTGATATACAATCAATATTAAAGCAATGTGAGCTATGAGATACCACTAATTCAACTCCCTTTTCAAGAACAATATACAAACAAATCAATACATGACTGCAAATGAGCAGCCCACCAGTCAGTCGACTCTTATTGGTTTACAATGTGCAGTAAATCAAACTTGTTCCCTTAATTGCAAGAGTGATGAATATATTTGTGGGTGTTTAGCTGACAGTGAAGGGTGGCAAAGATGCAACACGGAATCTGTGGATCTTTTGTAATTGTGTCACAGCGGAAAATGATAGATGAATGATGGTCGCCTCCCACTTTCAATGCAGTTATCTCAGACACGTAACTTATTCAGTCTTTGGCGGTTATAGACTGATGTAAGCATATTTAAGCAGATAAATTTCTTCCTTATGTTTGTTTCATCAATACAACTCATCTTCCACTCAACTTCTAGCTCCCTAGTAGCGCTGTTGTCAAATCTTAGGATGAATATACATACATGCCTTTTTGAAAACCATAATTGAAGCAATAAACAATGACACATAAATGAAAAGTAATGAACGGTAGCTGTGTTTCTCTGCGTAACCCTGAAGATGCTTCCTATGAGAGAATGAGCAAACATAGATAGTGGACTAATGAGCTGAAATCTGTAGGTATTTTCGTGTGTATCAAGGCACCAGTAGAACAACCTTGAAAAGCTCTCTAGCATCAGAGGCGTGGAAATAACAAGCGTGGCACTCGCCAGTGTGGTATTTAAAGGCCAGGAATGAGGCCTGGCATGCACGATGCTCCAATCAGACGGCTGCTTTTCCTGGAAACGCCGTTCCACTCAAATGCCTTTGAAACCTCTCATTTCAAAGACAAATATGCTTGCCCTCCCATCTGCACCCAATGTAATAAGATGTAAACAACCAAAACAAGAGTCGAGCAACACAGGAGATAACATGTGGCTATTCTTGGAGAGATTGGTGGACAGGGAAATGACACATTATCACATGACAGCCAAAACAGGATTATGAGAGAAAGCGTTCGATAACAATACAAAAGCATATCTAGCTATGTTCTAGTTTAATTTTGCTCTGTCTGATTTCACATTTTTGTTATTTCTGTGCAATATCAATTTATACGGTAATACACAGTGAAATGTATTGGGAATTTGTGGTTGCTTTGCTGTAATGAGGCACGTTTAGTGCACTTTTAGTGCATTTTCGGGTAAACTGTACTACAAAGATTGTTTGAGATGGATATCACTAATGCAAATTGAGAGTGTCTGAGAGACTGAAATGTAACACAAGGCATGTTGTCTGAAGCTGGCTGTGTTAGACGTGTGAAAAATCTGTAGTTATAATAAAGCTTTAGAGAGGTTAGGCAATATTTTCAGTCTATCTGATGTGGGATTTGTTTTGGACAGAATCCAAGTTAGCAAAGTAACTTAAAAACATTAAAGCTACAATCTATAATTGTTAGGGGTTTCTAAATTAGATTAACAACTTGGATACAAACATAGCGTTTGTGTTTGTTTCTTCACTTGTTCCGACTCAACCTCATAATTACCTCAGTAACACTAACAACTTGTGTTTTTCTGTAAACGTGATGTACCAAAAAGTTTTTTCAGGTGTGTGAAAATAGTCAAAATACTTCAAAGTGAAGTCACAAAAGTTTAACTTGAACTTGACTACTAAGGGCTGATATCTTTGAAGAGGAGAATTTTTTAAACTTAAGATATGAGAAAGAAGAGCTTTTATGTCAGCTCTGATGGCCTTCAAATGTTTCCAAGACTATGAACAGGGGAGAATCTTGACCTGATATCAAAGGATGAATGTCCAGAACCTCACAGGATCGTGATGTCATTCAAATCAATTGAAGTCTGATTTTCAGTGGAAACTGGAGCAGTGAAAGTCCAATTTACCATCACATATTATTACCCGTTACTGTATTACCAATTATAGTGAAAATTATGTAAACAATAACTGTGCACCATGGGATCCTAGAAACTGCAGACCATTAGCTTAGATCAATGTTGATTTTATAATGTTAAGTCTCTTCTGTAGTTCTAATGGTCTTAAAGTCATAATAAATTTGCTGAAGGACTATTGAGCTCAGAGATGAGGTATTATGATGCTTATCAGCTAACATGTCTTCTTTCCCCTAGTCTCCTTGGTTAATTATGCAATATTTCAGGAACCAATTATTCTCTCAGTGGGCAAATGAATGCGATTCAGGTAGTTCTATTTTTCTGAAACATTTGTGCAGCACTTAGGTCACAAAAAGTCA
>JBAJNP010011757.1:0-14309 GCA_036877545.1 Yasuhikotakia modesta | reverse complement strand
CACACATCTCTTCCTCACATCATCATCGTCTCTGAACTGCACAAACACCAATACCAGCTGTGATGTTCCGATGCCTGTTGTACCTACATGTGCCTGAAATACAGTGTTTGTTACAGCTGATCGTTTGTGCAAACGAGGTCTAATCTCACTTATTGTGTTTACGTGCCCTTGAGGAAGTTCATTAGTCTTCATGACAGTGTTAGATAATAGCCTTCGCTTTAAAGGGGGCTTCTGAGGGTCACACACTGCAGACCCTCTCCGTCTATATACAGATACATTTGTCAGTGTGTCACAATATCAGGCCCATGTCTCAGCCCACAACAGTGATATTAGCCCAGTTCATCATGTGCTATGTGGGTAGGGTGACCCCTTTTCAATCCTAGCCTGCAAAAGCATCTATATAATCACTTATCAAGCTGCTATCCAAGTAAGGCAATACGATTTTTATCTGCTTAATTGCCATAAGATATAGGACAGTAAAAATGTGGGCTAAGCAACAACTGGGGCAAGCACTTGATTCAAGCAGATAACAGAGAACGTTTTCAGAACATTGGCTAACGTAAAAAAGCCAAGAAAAATCAGGTATTAAGCAAGTGTTTTTAGATAGAAAGGCAAAAAGTTGCATACGCAGCATTAAATTTTCCAGCACTTAGCATGTCCTCATCGAGGTTATCTTAGCTGTTTGTTTATATAGAACCACTGGACAGTGACGGATGGGACAATCTCACAGATATTAAGATGTTCTTGACATTGTTTAGGCTCATTTTGGTGCTCCTCGTTTTTGGCAGCACAGCTTGCTGGTGTATCAGCGGAGGAAGCCATTAAATGTTGACAAATGCTCTCGTTGGCGAGCAGCATAGGTTAAGCTGTCCCTTAACATCCAGCAGGAATAATGAAGCAGGTGCCACAGACAGAGACAGATCACTAGCGTAGAACTTATCTGAAGCAGCAGAGAGGCAGGATTGGACCGAGCTCGGACACAGAGTGAGAAGACGTGAGAGAGAAAGCTGGAGAGATTTAATCTGTCCTTTAAAACACTTAAATCAGTCCATGCGCCGCTTCAGCAGCCATTAAAAAAAATTTAACAGTTCTTCCCTCAGTTCTCAAAGCACTGCAGGAATCGATCAGAGAGCTGAAGAGACACTAAATTGCTTCCCAGCCACTCTCTGCCGCAGACGCAAGCAAATTGAACGCAGCTTTTTGTGACTTAAAAGTAAGAACCGCCCACTTACACAGGTAGAGCCATGATTGACATGTAAAGTAACCAATCATTTTTCAGTTTTTACATATTGTTTAAAGCAGCAATTCTCAACTTTCTTGGATAAAAAACAAAATGAAAAAATCTGTATTTAAGCAAGTACATGACAGATTAATATTCAACACGTTTTCCTTGCCTTATGTTGATTTAAAACGTGAAGCTTAAAATAACAATTCACAATTTGAGGTGTTCGATTTTACAGCAAATTTTGAGCTTGAGTTCAGCATATGCAAAGAAAAGTATGAATTGCAAATTAACTGCAATTTATTTTATTAGAGATATGACCGTTTTTATTCACTACATTAATATCTTCAAAAAAACATCACCTCAGATTTTTATATCCTCCAGCTGCTGTAAAGAAGCTGCATTCAAAATAACTTCTCACATTGTCTTCACACGAGCACGATTTCAGTTGTTTGTTTTTCTAGAGGTCAACGGTTTCTCAAAAGGTTCTTTGTAGCTTCTGTCTACAACTTCGGTGCTTGTATAAATTCCTCTCTTAATGTTTCAAAGCACAGCAACGTCAAACGACAGAGAAACCTCTCAGATGCCTGATAGCTCTGATTTCTGATGCCTTATCCTCAGTGTTCAGCAGTTCAAACGCGCCCTCAGATGTTTGGCTGAGCAACACGGCGTGTTTTTGAACTGTCCATCCAGCCTCCTTTGTTCCAGCTCAGCATGTACACATTTCCTACCTTTAATCTATTATTTTTTACAAAGACTCTTTTCGTTTCACTTCTGTGATTGAAGTGATTTAATATCACTATAAAAACACACATGCATGTTATTCTTAATCCCAAAATTTGCTGCTATAATCTTCCTTTAAGAGAAGTGATCACTTCATATGTTACTGTATATATATGGTCCATAGGCACAATGTTTTTCAAACTGTACAAGAATATTTGCACTTTGTAATTAACCAAAATAACCATTATAACAAAAAAAAAACACAATTTCACTAAACTCATGATAATTTATAAAAACAGATATACAGTATATGGTGTGCACACACACATTTACTTACACACCAATTATTGAACTCTTCCTCACAATCATTTATATAACACACAGATATATGTGGTGTTCTCACACACACACACAATGCAATGTATTAAAGTCTTCCTCATAACACATATCTAGTTGCTTTTATTGTTGTGTGGTGTTTTAAGTGATGTGTTGTGTGTCTTGATTGGAAAATTATCTCAAGTGTGAAGGTTGCAAAACGACAGCAAAATGACTGTGACGCACGATCGGCTCATTTTACGCCAACCAAACTGAACAGCGAATATTTTCCGTTCAGTCAAGCTCTGTTAGCCATTAAAGCTTTACTTCTGCTCACAAACTCCATTTGGAAGCTTTCATTGTGAAGAAATGATCAGACTACGCAGCCTTTTTAATTTAACTTTAATCAAGAGTAACTGAAAACAATGATCCATTAGCATATTTATACTACATCAGCTCCTCATATCAGCGCCTCAAAAAGATATTAGTTCTGCTAATGATTGGCTGGAAAGCGTCATTTACGGCACTCTGTTTCTGTGTAAATACATCTGTACTTGTCCCTGCTATACTGTCATACATAATCTGCTTTAGCCAATCATTGTCTGACCTCACTGAGCACTAAAAAGATACAAACCGCACTTTACGTTAGTTGTACATAGTTTACATAATTTTTAGTTAAGAAAACTTTAATTAAAATCAATGTTTACATACATTTTCTGTCAAAGTTTTAGCAGTATGTTACTAAATGATGAGGAAATAATATATTCAGAGCATAAAGTGAGATGCAAGGTGTACTAAGGTTTCCAGCACTCATTTTGTAGCCAATAGGGTGGATTGTCCTAATCTGGGACACTGCCTAATGTGGGGCACTTAAGTTTCAGTGGGTGTGGCTCTCACCCAAACCAATAAATGCCAGGGCCCTGTGGGGGTGGCTCACCACCCTGTGGGTGTGGCTCTCTTTGGTGGGCGTGGTTATCCCCAAACCAATAAATGCCATTAGGACAGTCCACCCTATCTACATTATTTTGTTTGCACCTCTGTCTGATTTGCATAATTTCTTTGCATACAGGATATGCAATTTAACACCGCCATTACAGGCCACAAATGAATGCTAAAATGGTCAAACAATGTTATGTTTAAGTTTCATTTATCATTTAATGTAAAGATTTAAAACACACACAGACCCCTCTCCACTTCCGTTTGCATCCTTTTGCAACACAAGTTCCTTAGAGTTCACAAACAGAGCAGATGTCTCAAACAAAACATGACATATTTATGCAGCAAAGCAATGATAAACAAAACAGGCAGCAGAACAGAAGTACTACACGCTGTTAAAACACTGACATTCCTTCTGCGTTGCGGTCAATTAAATATGAATGATTTTAATCAAAGTAATCACACATTCACGTGAGGTAACATTTGTTGCTCTAAGGCACTGGCAATATTTTATAGTTTATAGCTAGAAAGGTATCAGAATTGATGACACATGCACAAGGTCATAGCAAAAAGAAAATGGAATTTTTCTCTGTTTTGTACTGGTACGATTTCCCAAAGGAGACACGCTGGGGAATGCGGCTGGATATAATGCCAATTACAAGCCGTTTAATTCTAATTATCATTCCCTTTTGCCCAATAAATCTTGGAAATAAAAAAGTTTTGCTTGCCTCCAAATGACTGATATGTAGTTACATGAAAAAGGCAACATTTCTCAAAGTGACTTCTTAATGATACACCCGCAATACAAAATGCATTTTCGCGTGAGCGCATTCGCATTCACACATGCATGAACGTGCTGCTTTTACAATCGGCTGAACTGATGCTAATATTTCATCCTTTTCCGCCCAATCATGAACAATAACACAAACAGAAATTTCTCTGCTTTCATGCTTTCCCCCATTCCTGAAATCCAGAGCAACATCTAATTTACGTCCAATTCCTCGGCATGCCTGGTATTCCGTCTAATCCAATAATAATGACAACCTGGCTTTCCACAGCCTGTTTTATGTAGAATTTCACGGGACATATTATATCCATCCCTCGAGATATTTACCCACTCTGGTGTGTTATGCAGACCCTACATTTACATAATGAAGTCCTCTGTTTATTATAAACGTATGCATTCATTCCATGGAAGACCATTAAACAAGCACAAAATAGGAAAGAACAGGGAAATCTCAGTGCCGGATAGCATATTAAAATGCAAATGTGACTTAATCTTGATCCGTGGCTCTCCACGGGCCGGTGTAACATGAGCCAAACAGGTAATGTATCTCCCTGCTTTGGCTTGCCTCCACTGTGCTCCACTGTGAAATCCGGAGATGAAGCATGAGATGGGAATGAGATTGGAATGAGATGGGAATGATGTCTTTTGTTACTGTGCAGTTGGCCAGGGCTTTCGCGTGCCCGAACGGTTGCTTGGGAATTGTGAATGTGGCACAAGCAGGCAGGGGTGCAGAGCAAACACTGTAAGTTGTAAGCTGTTATGTTTTCATGCAAGCTAATCATAAAAAGAGACAATAAATCCTTTGCATTTATGTGTTTAGCAAACACGTTTATGCAAAGTGACTTACAGTGATTTAAGCTATACAGTTTATCAGTCTGTTTTTCCTGGAATATAATATAATATGATATGATATGATATGATATGATATGATATGATATGATATGATATAATATAATATAATATAATAATCTTTGGATTACTGCTTTGAAGAAATTGTTTAATCACATCTATTCTGATTAAAATCAAGCAGACAAATGAGGAGACAAAGCCACACCCCTTAAGAGCCTCGCTCAACACAGAACCGAAAAACATTCCTGCATGTTCCCCGATTATAACTTCCAACAAGGTCATCTAACTTTTAAACACGCTTATTAAAAGAAACTCATTAAAAGAAAGTAAAAGGCAGATAATGCGACTGCACATCTCAGGTGTTGTTTTTCAATAGTTCTTCTTAAGCTTGCCAACTTAAACAAGCACAATTAGTCTGGAGAATTTCATTTCCCAACCCCTTCACCTTGGTTTCAACATGAAAACTAAAGGGCTGAGATGAATGTGGAATTAATGCTGACAGCTGCTGACTCAGGTGCTTGTGATCGGATGCAAAAGTAAACTTCCAAATGGCAATTACATTACGGTCCTCAGGAGAACACTTTCCATTCTTCTGGATTTGTTGCTCGCTGGGCAAGCAGCCATATTTGTCGTTCGGTTGTGCGGTTGGAGATATGTGTAGTCAACATGGTCACAAAACACTTTTGTCTTCAACACGCAGACAAAACAGGGAGATGGAGGGCGAACAAAAGCCTGGCTGAACCAATTGTCTTGTGGCTCTTGTCATGCCACATTGTTAAAGCCACATCACATTTTTGCAAAACGATAATGCTTCGAAATTAGCATGAATGTGTTGTGCTAAGTGTTCAGGCTCATATAAACATGTGCTTTACCTATGTGGATAGTTTGGAATGATGTGTGCATTGTGTTAGATGACAAAAGAAAAAGATTGTATTGAATAGTTGTTTATTCAAGTCCACACTAGGTCTACAGCAGAATAAAATTGGTGAACTCTCCTGGCCTTAAAAACACAGAGCATGAAATCTTACCAAGGCAAAACAAAAACAATTTAATCAAGGCAACATGATGCATTGAGGGCTTTGACATTTCTCAACAGACTTCTAACATGTTTGCTGTTATTTTTGTTTTCTATGTTGTTTTGTTTGTTTAATGCAAATATCCTAGTTAACAATTTAAGGTTGTAAGAACATTTCCGTAATGTTTCCTTAGCATTAATTTAACATTATTTTTAAAGCTCTAGAAATGTAACATTACTGACTGAACTTTTTTGGTTGTCAAGGCAACTACAGATTTTTTATCTCAAATGATCAATTATTCACACAAGAAACTTCAATTTATCAGCTTTTCATTCCTACATATGATTTTATGACTCTTAATATTACAAAGTCAACAATTATTTTCTTTCTTCCATTTTCAGAGACACAAATTCAGATCAAATAAAGATTTCAGCTCATATAAATGCACACAGGCCTAAACAGTTAACCCACAAACCTCAACTGTGGTTGTTTTCAATTTACAAACATCATTAAGCATAAAGAGGAGCCCTTAACCACACCACAAAAAACTAAAACAGACCATAATAACAATAACAACACCATAAATAAGACCAGCAAGCAGCAACACAATAATCCTATAACTGTAACCGCATAATTTATTCATGCTGCAATGCATGCTGGGAAATCACAAAGCCTTGACAAATCAGTAACATTGTTAAATGTTATCCTGGCCTAACTGCACTGTTTGAACCGACTGTTACATGTCTTCTACATTCACATTTCTTTTTAGCTTTGAATCTGTGTTGTGAATAAATGTGACTGTTTTTATTTAACACTGTAGCAGGTGTTTCAGTGTTGGGCCTGGAGACAGCCTTGCTAGGTCTCTGCAGGCTACAGCTGACATAGGAAGACGAGATGTTGTTCTTATCTTCCTGAAGGAGCCGTACCTCAGGAAAGCCTTTATCCCTGTTCTCTATATTTTATGAGCTGAGATCATCACATGCAATAAGAGTTTCTCATTTCCTGTGAGGGGCGGGTGGGGTTGAGGCGGGTAAAACTGAAGTAAAACTAGTAAAAATAGAAGGAAAAAATGTGCTGACCATTTTTGTTCCTGAGCTCAGACAATCATGTTGAGGTTTAATGAGGTTAAAAAGGGGACACGGATATATGTGCTAACACAAAATGTAACAGTGGGATCTTTTATTGACTGGGTCAGACAGGTGAAAGGGCTGCTAGTCAACGCTTAAAATACTGAACACATCTCTTTCAGTTGCATTGCACTTCATTCTGTGATAATATGCGGTGCAATGTAAAACCATATATTACACGATGCACAACCGTCTCTCCATGGAGCACTTTGTTCAGTCACTATCTGGAACTCATCATACAGCACATTAGAGCATTAAAATATGCTGTCAAACAAAAGAGTCTTGGGGGAAAGAGAAGGCTGTGAACGGAGAACAATATCATCACTGAAGTAATGGAGCAAACTTCTCCTCATGATCATTTTCTGCCGCAGGTCAGAAGGAAACACTGTTTTCCTGCCACCCTATAAGGATGACTTCTCAGCCAATCACCTGAGTCGTATATGTCATGTGACTAAAACTGTAGTAATGTACATGTTAGGTTATATGAACATTATTAATTTTTTTTTCAGTGGCAACAATTTAAAAACATTCTACCAACTGTTAAAGAAAAACGTTCCACTAACGTTACTGTAAAAACATTTCTCATAACTGAGAGAACCAACCTCAATGTTCTAAGAACGTTCCCCGTTAGCTTGGTAGACAGTGCCAATATATTTGTGACAAGCTTTTACGCTTTAGATAAATATCCCTATACAAAGATCTTCCTATTTTTTTGTGTGTCTGCTTACAGTAACATCAGAGCAATCCATGACCTTGAACAAAGATCTGCACAAGCTTGTTAGCACCAGTCATCATCTCCTTTGAGAACCTTCATGTTATCTCCCCCTCTCTCCATCTCCTGTCTTTCTTCTCCTGCTATCACTCCGAGCAGACCGGCTCAGCTTCAGCGTAAGCTCATTGAAGCAAAAGTCACGGCGCCAAACAAAGACACAAAGCTCTGAGTGCTGCCAAGCCGAGCACCCACACACAGAACAATGGCCTCAGCACTCAGTTCCCCAGCATGTTGCCTCAGAAGCACAAAACTTCACCGACGTCAGCAGCGCGGTGGGCACACACAAAGCGGCGTCAGGGGTAAGTAGGTGGTACTTATGCTGATCATATTGTTTCACGTCTGTAGGATGACAAGAGAGGTAACAAGCGTGTATCAGAGAGGAGGAGGCGAAGGAGAATCGCAACAGGTGGAGGAGAAGTCAGGGGGGGGTTCAGGGAGGTCTCAGACGTACGGTGCCTCATGCTATCAAACACACGTCAAGCTTTCTGTATAAAATGTTGTTTATTTTTAAGAAAGTAAGATCCGAGCCAACAGTGCTGGAATACAGTGGGTTGTAACATGGATCATTTGGCAGGAAAATGGGAAATGACTGCTGCCGTCAGATCAGACAGACAGACACACACACACACACACACACACCTTTCTGTGATGTCTCTGTTTAAAAAAAACAAAGACAACAAGGATAAGTTGTGGGACATCTATTCACTTTAACACTATTTCATTGATAAATAATCACATTGAATGTAATGGAAATTAAACGCATTTACATTATGAATTAAACCCCTTTTAAATGCATCCAGTATCTATCTGTATATTTCTCTCTTTCAAGTCAGTTCAGATAATTCTAGAACTAAACTTTTGGCAAAAATTTCTAACGCACTTGCAACAGAACGTCTCTCAATGGGCCACTCTGTCTTGCATTAATGGTAATAGCTTATTTTACAGCCCCCATCAATTCATCTCCTGAATTTAAATGGGTTTTATTGCCAGGTCAGTCTTTTTTGCGCATAGCTTGCAGCAGGGGGAGCAAGAGAGTCAGAAATCAACTTACATGGGCTGGAATGCAGAGATTTAGTGGGGTGGATTTCAGCCCCCCTGTCCCCTGGGGCATTGGTGAAAGACCCTCCACTCTGTCATACCGTTTTGGTGATGTTTTGGAGCCGGTGCCCTTTAAAAGGCCAAAGTCAAGTGACACAGATAAATCTCAGAGCAAGTTAAAACATTGAAGCGGGGGTAAAATCTGTTCTGGTCATTCTGTACATAAACATGTTTTTCTCCCTGATAACTGTACAGCTGGACTCCAAACGTGACCAACATAATCTAACATTTTAAAATTGTAAGAACGTTTCCATAATTTCCAAAACGTTGTAGGGATGTTTTTTTAGACATTGTATAAACAATATTGGTCCATTATAAGAAGGTTATTTAAACAATTTAAATTCTGCAACGTTTTAAAATTGCCCCACTAACAATTTAATAATAAGAATAACTTTTGATGTATGACATGTAACGTTAAAAACAATTCCAGAACGTTTTTGATAACTAATAACGTTTAAATAACATTCTCTGGGACCTACAAGGCTATCATCTCTCTGTGCAAACCTTTGAATGGGTATAAAACATGATTGAATCATTCATTTGAAGAAATAAAAGCCACAGCTCTCAAGCCACACAAGTGTATTAGTTAACCTTCATAGTAATGTGGACTCAAACCAGATTCACAACATCAATTCCACTATTCACACACAATAAACATATGGAAGTGTGTTCTCCACATCATATCACAGCTGCAAACAAATCAAAGACACCTCATGAATATATATGTTTGCATTATTTCACCCAGCAGTCTTATTAACATTAACAGTCGCTTCTGTTTGAATAACATAGTGGTTTTATTTTGGTTCCAGTACCTTCATTGACTTCAGATGTAAACAAACCACTAGACACATTAGGAGCAAGACTGATGACAAATCTGTCGTGTGAGCAACATTTTAAGACACTGTCACTTACTGCAGTAAGAATGTTTATGGCAGGAAGCCAGCGAGAGTGAAAGGATTAAAAAAACTTCACCTGCTTTGACAGATAGCAGAAAATACACCGTTCTCAGCCAGGTTAGCATCTGATATCCCGCGCTTTCGCTACGAATGTCGAAAGAAACGTTTTATGAATTCTACCTTTAACTTCTGAGTCACATTTGCATGATGGTCTCCCACCATGTTTTACGATTTTGTCACCTGCACTGAGATAACTTGCACCTTCCGTATTACAAATGCAGGATGCAATTTGCACCTGGTTTCAATGTATCAGATCTGAGAGACTGTTAGTTTGTTCAGATATGTCAGAGAATAAGCCGTATGTAAATATGTCACGGTTTACAAAGCCTTGGATGTTACAGTAATGAATTCCTTAAACAAACAATGAAACTAAACTGTGTAACTAAACGGAAGGATTTGGGAATCCAAAATCATGTCTTGTTCTGGTAAATTGGTCCCTATGCTGGTTAAAACGTTGTTGCGAAGTGATCATGTGCGGTTGAATAAATTATTTCAAGGTTTACCATGTACAGGTGAGATTGAGTATTTACAGGTGAAGGCAACAAAACACTTCAACAAAACAAAATAACCAAGGTCATTAAAGTTTGACTGTAAACAAAGTTGAATTGTAAATTCATAATTCATACCAACTTTGGAAAATGTTTAAGGACATGTAATGGTCCATTTAAAGTAATGGTCAGTTAAACCATGATGCAGCTATTTGTCCAATCAAATGCTCTCTAAAATGAAAATGCCCCACCCCAATACCATACAAACACCTGAAAAAGTTCTTGCATTAATGTTAATGTAATATTTTAAAAACCTCACAGATGTATAGAACGTTTCTGCAGTTCTAAAAAAAACATTCCTAGAACATTCAAAAATGTTTTTGTTATTCAAATAAGCAACGGGAATGTTCTTCCAACCTAAAATTATTAGCTGGGATAAGAATTGGCCTTTTTTATATAAACCCCAAAAAATCTGGTTATAGTAAACATGCATTAAAGTTTACAACCTTGCCTAATATCACACCAGGAGCGCACACAAACGGCAACAGTTAAACCTGTTTACTTTCTCTGAGAGTAAATATGTGGTCACCCCTGCAGAAACGAGTGGCTCCGCAGGTGTGGAACTAAAGGCTTTTGTAGGTCCCTTCCCGCAACTAGTGTGCATGTTAAATATTTTTACAAGTTCCGAACTCGCCTCCATTTTTCTTGGAGGAGAGGAGCGTAGGAAAAGTAGCTATCATGAACGAGCGCGTTTCATTAAAAAGAGGCTAATGGGTACTCTTTGAAGCTTCGCCAATGGCTCTCTCGTCAGCGATCGCCGCGCTACACTGATTGCTACAGCCGCTTCAGCATCACTTACCGTCACATTAACACACCAGCATGTGCCGTCTCCTCTGAACACGGCCCTGATAGGGGTGCGTCAAATTAATGAAGCAGAGAAGATCTGCTCTCTTTTCTGTAGACTTGAAAAGCTCATTTAGTCCTTTATGACTAGGATTCTTCCTCTGCGTATTTGGCTCGCGTTCAGGGGGATGGGGTTAATTTTCGCTTTACCACATCGGCGGCGATAGCTAAAAACCAGCTGTTTGTTTGTTGGTTAATATTTTACTGATCAATTACTCTGTGTGGAGTTGAATCTTAGCGTGCTTGTGGAAATCACACTGATTCAGCTGGAGAATCGGACATGAATCAGACACTTTCTGTTTTGTTGTTGTCCGCTTATGTGATGCACTGTGTGTACAAAATATAGGGCTGAAACTCTGCAATTCTTCTGAAATGAAAGTGACATGAAATGTAAGTATTTTTCCAACAAAAGATGCATTACTGTATATGACATGCTTTATTTTATCTTTGGTGCTTTTTTATGCAAAATAGCATAAAAAAGGTTATAAAAGAAAAGATTGACTACTGGATAACATGGGGGCAACTCAGCAAACAACTGAGAAGAAAGAATTCTTGTTGGCCAATGTTGGCCAATGTTCTCTAAATGTTTTCTAAAACGTTTTCTTAAAGTTTCCAAAAACATACTTGCAGTAACGTTAGTAGAGCTTTTAACATATCATACATCAAAAACATGATTCTGAAGTAGTTAATGTTAATGAAAGGTTATAAAATCATTACAGAATCACAAAATGTTTGAGTAACATACCATGTGAGGTGTACATAAAACAATGTCTAAAAACCATTCTGAGCGTTGTCAAAACCTTAAAATAACATTAGCAACGTTTACGTTTCTGTTACAAAACGCTGAAAGAAAACAAAACTGTTATCTGTAAAGCAGCAGAGTTGCCTTAAATATTAAATATCTGATGTGTTTACAATAATAAAACATGACTGTTCAATTGTTACATAACTTCTAACAAAGATACTCAGATGTACCGTGTTCATGCAAAATGTCAAGCTATGACAATATTCAGTGTCACGCCAATGTCATGCCCAAAATAACACCCATCCACATGAAAAACAGGTTTTCTGGGACTGGTGGTCTCAAAGGAAGTTTATTCATACAGAAACCCCTTTAAGCTCCAGACCAAACTGTTCCTCTGTGGATAGAGGGATCTCTGCGGGGGATAGAAGTTGTTTGCGATGAAATCTCCTGCATATTCTCTTCTCATACGTTCCTGTAAATTATCTTGTCATGCTGACTAGCTGCTTAAACCTCCAGGACTCCCCCGTCCCAATTTAAACAGGACAGCTGATATTATCACTGTAGAGACGTTATGCAACGGATCAGAATGAGGAGGCGAAACAAACAAACAAGTTATTGTGTCCAAACAATATCTGGACGTGATGAGACAGTTTGAATCACCTTTAAATCTGCTGTTTGTTAGATGGCTGGAGAAAACACTCTGTTAGCATTAGCATTGCACAGGAAAAACTAGGCCTTTGTTGTCTTTGTACTAGTATAACCAAATTATATATTACTGTATATTGTATAGAGTAAAATAAAGTACACGCCTACATTTGTGGCCATCAAGACTTTAGATGTAGTTACATCAATCTACCAGAAGCGGCTAAATGGACCACGGTGCCCAACCAGGTCTTGTAAGAACCACATCAGATCCAAAAAGTTCAAACCCCCATGCAGAGTTTTAAAGAGCTTTGAAGTACCAAACTACATGAATCACTATATGAATCACTTGGCTTCAGATCTTTAGTCCATTATGAATTGATTTCCTTAATGATCGTTCTATAGTTCCCCAAGCGAAAGGTTCTTTAGATCTTAGCGAAGTCACAAAGTATCGAGCCATCGAAGGCACTTATAGAGCACTCTCTTAAATGATCTGAACACATCAGTCATAAACCAGATTCACGCACCTATTGAATCCAAATGCCACGGCTGGTGGTTATTTATACGGCGATTTTGACAGTGAGTCAGTTATCGTATCCATCACCATCTTTTCAGCAGAGAAAAGGCATTTGGCGGTAGACGTAAGGAACAGACTGCGCTCAAATCTCCCCATTTAAACTGTCGATTTCTAAAATCTCCATTAGGGTCCATTTTGTGTTAAATCAAAGCTCATATCAGAAATTGGAAAGTTATAACTATAGTTAAAACTTCATATAATCATTTTCTTGATTAAAAATAAAGCAAGTGTTTAAAAAGGTCTTATCCTACTTTAACACGATTCGCAATGGATTGATTATAGTAATGCTTTATAATTTAAGCTGCTGGGTTACATTTCACGGTAAATGTGAAACTACGTGAAGCGACCTGCAGTTTTGTGGTTAGAACAAAGATGGCGATGAAGGGGCAGAAGACGCGGTTTGCAGCGTTAACCCGTCACCTCTCTGTGAATAAACACAATTATACTTCAATAAATTTGTATGTTAATGTCTCTCCTTTGCTCCGCAGGGTTGAAACGTGCTGTAAACGAGTGGGAAAACTTCTGAGAGAAATTTAATGGCTGGCTAGGTGGAATAAATGTTAAATCCCAAAGTTTAAAACAGCACCCACTCAGCCAGTCCTTCTGTTAAAGGCGAGCATTAGTTCCACCAAAAAGTCATTAAACGGTAACTTAATATCTATTTACACCCGCCTCAAAAGTTTTGCAAACTTCTGAGCAAAGGTTTGCGCACGAACACGGTGCGTTTGCAATGGTCTGATCTATCCATCTCCTGCCTCGTGCGCTTCGGGTAGTTTCGTCGGAACAAGAACCTAATGCAAGGTTCACCTGTACGGATCAATGGTGCCCATGCGACCCACGTTAAGACCAATGCACTTATTACAAAGGTGCGTGTCCCACTAAAACGAGACCAACTGGTGGAGTAATAACTACGGCTATAGAAGTCAGTCGCATTCGTCTCCGTCGGAAACCCAAGCGTCACGCTGACGGTGACAAATGTGCTCGTGTGCGCGGCTAGTGTAAGTAATTATATACAAATGAACTTGTCAGAGACTGCGGGGAGACTATATACCCAGCGCCTGTTCCCTCCCCGCTTGGTTTCTCTCCTGTAAACTCGCACCCGTTTACTTATAGAGACAAACGAGACCGCGCAAGTGAATGCAAAGACGCGCAA
>JBAJNP010011756.1:0-14314 GCA_036877545.1 Yasuhikotakia modesta | reverse complement strand
GGACATGTGTATTGTTACACCTCTAATTCAACCAGAATCTGGCTGCCGTGAGCTCATTCTTACAGTCTAAAGATCCATAATGCTTCATTCTGATCCCAGAGCATTAGACTTGTGTCATTAGATCACACTTTGCTTGTTACACTCATATATATTGTTTGGTGTGTATGGTGTGTGTATGGTCTCTGTGTGTGTCTCTGTGTGTGTCTCTGTGTGTGTCTCTGTGTGTGTCTCTGTGTGCAGATTGTGGGGAACGGCAGTGAGCAGCAGTTACAGCAGGAGCTAGAGGATGTACTGATGGACCCGTCTGTGGCGGATCCGGAGGGTGGATCTGATCAGCTGGGCTGGGAGAACCATGATTCCTCCACCTCTGCTGCTCCATCACAGTCCTACCCAGCACCCCCCAAACTGGAGATGATGCTGCCTGTTAAGGGAGCTCAGGAGAGTGAGCTCAATGAGAGATCTTACCGGGGTAAACAAACATTGCACTGCACACAGACATTTCAGTGAGGAGTTCCAGGAGAGATTATTGTAACAAGGACAAATACAACAGAAACCCTCTGAGTGAGAAGTGAACCAGTCTGCAGGTAACTGTGTGGTGAAAACTTTCAGTGTGAAATCTGTGATCAGCACAGATTGGCCATCAGCAGAGATTGGAAGTTTGATTACATTCTGATGAAAGACTACAGTGACACTGTTTTCATTGTAAAGAAAGTATTTAGATTAAAACCAGGATAATGTATTTAAAAAAGGATAGGGTCGGTTAAAAATGTAACATTTTTAACAGGCTAATTGTATCAAACAAAATTTCTCACTTGAGAAAAATGAAAGGAAATTCAGATTTTTTGTGGTACAAAATGTAAGAAAAGCCCTGAATAATAAACTGTGTGCATTTATCGCCATCTGCTGGTCACCTGCTTCAGCTTTGACCAAAAGTCCCTATTGTTCCCATAAGAGTAAAAACCTGAAACTACACTTAAACGAGAAGTGTTAAATCATGTTAAATACGTGTGTGTAGTTGTGTAGTGTTGTGATGCAGTGTCTTCATCTGTACATTCAGATGAGCCCTCAGAGGTGAGTCCCGGGACTCCAGTCTCAGATGAGGACAGTGTTCTCTTCAGCAAACTGACGTATTTGGGCTGCGCGTCAGTAAATGCCCCGCGCAGCGAGCTGGAGGCCCTGCGTATGGTCAGCATCCTCCGCAGCCAGTGCCAGATGCCCCTAGACATCACCCTGTCTGTGCCGGGGGTCTCTGAGGGAACTGTCAGGTATGCTGGCCAGAGATTTAGGGATGTGGCTAAAGACAGAGAATGATGTTCTGCAGTATTTGAGTATCTGGGTTCATCTCAGAATCTATCCCAACAGGCTGTTGGACCCTCAGAGCAGCTCTGAGATTGCCAACTATCCCATTTACAAGATCCTGTTCTGTGTCCGCGGCCATGACGGGTCACCAGAGAGCGACTGTTTCGCTTTCACTGAGAGCCACTACAACAGCGAGATCTTCCGCATCCATGTCTTCCGCTGTGAGATCCAGGAAGCGGTGAGAGATAATAAAAAATCAACACAAGTAATATAGAATTGTCATCTTGCAATCGCCCTCACGTTTCACTGTTTGGTGCATCACAGAATGATTCGATGAAAGTGGGTGGGCACCAGGGACACCTGCATAAGAGCAGTTTGTCAGGAAATGATGATCATTGGTGAAATACATTTGAACTATTCTGTGTGATGATTAAAAAAGCTGTAACAGCTGGTGAATGCAGTACTCTGGTTCAGTCAGGAGGGGGGGTGGTAGTTTTGATACAGTGTCGCTGTCATTCTCACACACTGTCAGATCATACTTTAATATTATCTGACTCACTCTCTGTGACTCTCAAACTAAATATGGCCCTAAAAATGTCTTCATACACTCACTGCTCTTACTGTACTCTGTCCCAAAAAATGAAGCGCATTCCTTCATTATCTAAAATTACATGTAGTAACTTTCTTTGCTCGAATTAATCTTGAGGCCTTGTTGGCTCTGCAAGTGTTTGAATGTCATGAAGTTAAAGCCAAACAACACTGCAGTCTTTTTTGACAAATATCCAAACAATATCACTCAGACATACACACAGAAATATTCAACCCCTGAAGAGTTTTAAGGCTTTATGAATAAAAATCGTTTCAGAGTGCAGGATTCTGCTTCGGATGGCTTTTTAATGAGTTTAGTGATACATACAGAACACAGAAAATGTATGATGTAGTATTTGTGTGTAACAGTGTGTTTTGTTATGAAAGTCATGTCTCAATTATTCAGCCCAATATAATATTGTTGTTTTTAAAGTTTTCTGACAGTTTTTATCGCCTAAAGTGGAGCTGAAACATCATTAAGTCTGTGGGAACTCTATAACTCTTCATTTGCTTCCGCTGTGATGCTCATATACACCCAGACCATAAAGGTGTTCAAGGTGAGTTGCAATCATGGGAAAGACAAAGAAGCTTCCACAAAAGCTGAGGGAGGAGATTATTTCATCACATCTGAACGGCCTTGGGTATAAACAGATTTCCAAAAGATTTAACATTCCTAAAAGACACCATTGGAAGCATTATAAGAAAGTTATGGAACAGCTGTAAACCTGCCTGGTCATGGAAGAAAGCCCATAATTTCATTAAGGACCCTTAGCAACTTAGTCAGGACAGCTAAGAAAATCCCCCATGCAACTGCAAGACAGCTACAGGATGACATGATGAAGGCTTGCACTGAATAATCAAGGACTTCATGGCCGGACCCCAAGACGCACTCCACTCTTGACCTCAAGGAACATCAGGAGTCGACTAGAATATGCCAGGAGTAATTTGGATAAAACTACACAGTTCTGGGAGACAGTTCTATGGACTGATCAAACCAAACTGGAACATTTTGGACATAAGGACCAGCGGTATGTCTGGCATGTAAAAGGTCAGGCTTATGACCAGAATTATACCATCCCCACAATCAAGCGCAGAGGTGGGTCATTGATGATGTGGGGCTGTTTCTTTGCAGTAGCAAATGGCGATCATGATCGTGTACTTGGCATCACAGATTCCCAGAAATACCAGGTCATTTTAAAGAAGAATGTGATGCCTGCTGTTGACAAATTAAACCATAGTGACCATTGGATCTTCCAGCATG
Source organism: Yasuhikotakia modesta (assembly GCA_036877545.1). Taxonomy (NCBI): domain Eukaryota; kingdom Metazoa; phylum Chordata; class Actinopteri; order Cypriniformes; family Botiidae; genus Yasuhikotakia; species Yasuhikotakia modesta. The sequence goes on along the minus strand of JBAJNP010011756.1, from coordinate 11,166 downwards.
AATCAACCAAAGCTTGGTTGGAGAAAAGCTGCGGGAGCGTCCTGGAGTGACCTTCTCAGTCACCAGATTTAAAACCAACTGAAAATCTTTAGTGGGACTTGAAGAAGGCAGTTGTAGCACAGAAGCCGTCAAACATCACTGAGTTGGAGGCTTTCGCATGTGAAGAATGGGCAGAGATTCCAGTCGAGAGGTGTAAGAAGCTTGTCAGCTCTTATCAAAAACATTTAAAGTTATAAAGTTATAAAAACTAAAGGACGCTCCACAAGGTACTGCAGCTGGGGGTTGAATAATACTGAACCTGCGCATGTGTTAAAATTAAATTTACTCAAATAAAAATAAATTACTCAAATATGTATCAATAAATATTATTTGTTATTTCAAGTTTTTTTTCTTATTTTTTATTTTCTTTCATCAACATCACTTTAATGTCTATTGAGGTGAGGGGGTTGAATATTTCTGATTGCAAGTGTACATGGCTTGATGGAAAAATGCATTGATTAATTAATTAATTCATAATAATCTGATGCTGAAATAAAATGTTGATGTGTAAGACTAGAGATGATGCAATCTCTTTCTGTGTTAATGGGAGTGTTGATAACGTGAGAAAAATCTGTGAGCCGATGAGATACAGCCTTTGTCATTGGACTGTTTTGACTCTTTCTTAAGATGTATGTTTTCTCTTTGTAGGTCAGCCGAATTCTCTACAGCTTTGCCACGGCCTTCCGGCGATCAGCCAATAAAGCGCCACTTGCAGCCAAGGCTCCGCCCCTCACGCCTGACAGTGATGTTTTTACCTTCACTGTTAGTTTGGAAATCAAAGAAGATGATGGGAAGGGCACGTTTAGGTTCCGTTCAGTGTTTTTATTCACAGTGATGTTTAAATACTTCACCAGTGAGAGTTCTCTCATTATTTACCCTCAGTCATATCTGTCCAGTACTGTGGCACTGTGAAGATTACTAGTTTTAGGTCTGATGCTCCTTTACGCAGCCATTCTTTTGGAATGACATGAGGGCAAATAAATAATGACCAAATGATCATTTTTGGGTGAACTATTTCTTTAAACATGTAATTAAATTTGTGCTAATTTATGATTTTCCTGCCCCCAGAAGTCACCTGACCAGTTTTGCTGAAGGAAATGCTAAAAAAAGAAAGTCCCCCTTCATCTTCTTCCTCTGAAGTGTGGACACATGCTTCCTCTCATTTATCATGTTTTATATCTTTAACCCGTTCCTCTGTTTCACATACAGTTATAGTTCTGCTGTCCTCACATACAGTTATAGTTTTGCTGTCTCACATGCAGTTATAGTTCCTCTGTCTCACATACAGTTATACAGAAGCACTGAGGGATTTCAGTGAAGTGTTGTTGTGCTGAAGAAGCAGTTCACTCAAAAAATATTGTGTCTTATTAATAAATTAATGCTCTATTCTGGTATGCCAAGAAAGCATTAACAGTAACGTTTTGTGATTTACAGTGTGATTTACAGAAAGTATTTATATGTATGAATATGTTGTATATGTTGTCTTGGTAATGTCCACAACAGACTAAAAGTGCAGGTATGTTTGTAATTGTTTGTACATGCAGCTCTCTTTGACTTTACTAACTAAACCCTGTTGTGTGTGTCAGCGCTGTGTCAAAGGACAAAGACCGGCAGAGCTTCAAACTGAGGCCAGGCATGGACAAGAAGATTGTGATCTATGTCCAGCAGACGTCCAATAAGGAGCTGGCCATTGAGAGGTGCGTTTCTTAGTGTCAAGGTTACTCTGTCACTTGTCATTTTTAAAAATGTTTAAGAACTCTCCTGATACAGATAATGCACTCTGGTAAGCTATGTGAAAAATATTCATTCAAGATGGCAATCAAAGCCAGAGGTGAACGTGTTATGTGTATTGTGTACGCTGCTTTTACAAGTTACTGCCTATGTGGAGCTGTCAGATCTGCCTCTAGTGAGTTCCTTATGTTCCTAGGAATGATCTAAGATCAGAACTGGAGTCTCTTCACTGAGGGAACGCTCTCCTGCAGTTTCCCATATCAACCAGTCATTGATTTATTATTGATAACAAGTGTTAAATTGTGTTTTTAGAGATGAAGTGATTATTTCAGGCCGTGTTGTTTTTCTTTATGGTGACTGATGTTGTGTTGAACTGAAGCGAGTCATGGAACACACAGGGTATGATTTCTTTCTTGCATTAAAAAATGGAGTCTGCACAGTTCAGTTAGGCTTGAGTTAAATTAAGTGACTCAAAAGGTCTTGTCAGTCTTATAAAAGCACTCTTTCTGTAACGTTCTGTAACGCAAATATTAATATAATGTTGTAATAATATTAGGTACCAGTGGGTCTTACCTGTAGCTCAGAGAGTGATACTAGCAGCGTGACGGTTTGAGTGCAGGCTGAATGAAAGGGTTCGATCGGTGCGCTTGTGTTGCAGGTGTTTTGGTCTCCTCTTGAGCCCGGGGAAGAGTGTGAAGAACAGTGACATGCATCTGCTGGACCTGGTAGGTGATGTGATTCTGCTTAAAGAGAGCAAAATAATCCTTTCAGACTTATCATCAGCGTATCACCTGTATCTGTGGGGAGGGATCTCCACAAACTCATTTTCTGTGAAATCACGGTTATGTTTGTTCTCTGTTTACATTGGTTACCCTGTGTTTTCATCTGTCAGGAGTCAATGGGCAAGAGTTCTGATGGGAAGTCTTACATCATCACAGGAAGCTGGAATCCCAACACGCCACAGTTTCAGGCTGTGAATGAGGAGACACCCAAAGGTACAGACACACTTCTGTCAGTCATTCAGGCCACCAGCTGCCTCATTAAAATCTTCCCTCAGTCTTTATAAATGTGGAGGACTGAAGGAATCATTCACTAAAAAATGAAATTTTGCTATTTATTTATTTGCTATTATTTGCTATTTACTTGTATTTAGTAGAACAATAAGATTTCATTTAATTCTTCCCCGCTGTCACTTAGCTGTAGCAATATGGTGATGCTTTGTATTTCCGTCCCTCACTTCCTGTTTTACGGGAATATATACATCATACAGCATGCATGATTTGCTGTGGTGTTTAAAGTCTTTGTGTCTGTCTAACAGATAAGTTCATGTACGTGACGACAGCAGTGGATCTGGTGATCACTGAGGTGGAGGAACCTGTGAGGTTCCTGCTGGAGACTCGGGTTCGAGTCTGCTCACCCAATGACAGGCTCTTCTGGCCCTTCAGCAAACGCAGCTACACTGAAACCTTCTATCTCAAACTCAGAGCGGTGAGGAACAAGCTGGATACACAACTGTTCACACAACACTAGCTGAACACACAACTATATGCACAACACTATCTGCACACACAACACTATCTGCACACACAACTGTACGCATTATCAGCACACACAACTGTTCGCACAACACTAGCTGCACACACAACTGTACATACAACACTAGCTGCACACACAACACTATCTGCACACACAACTGTACGCACAACACTATCTGCACACACAACTGTTCGCACAACACTATCTGCACACACAACTTTACACACAACACTATCTGCACACACAACTGTTCGCACAACACTATCTGCACACACAACTGTACACACAACACTATCTGCACACACAACTGTACGCACAACACTAGCTGCACACACAACACTATCATCTGGTGGTCAAAGATTCTTGATTTAACCAGACACTGCAGTTCCATTGCTTTAACTGGCAGAGCTGTGACACTCCACAGAAAGATGGGGGATTGCAGTATCAGGAGTGATCTGGACCTGTTTTATAGCACAATTTAAGTTGAAAAGTTTGATCCATTTCATGTACAGTTTAAAAGTTATTCTTAGAAATATAGTGTTGTACAGAGATTGTACACAGGTTTTGTCTTCACTGTGTTCTGCACTTTCAGATGGAGAACAAGGAGAGAAAGAGTAACTCTGACACAATGTATGAAGTGGTGAGTTTGGAGAGCGAGACTGAGCGAGAGAGGAAGAAGACCACAGCGAGTCCCGGCGTCCTGTCGGCTGGTTCTCATGGCTCTATGGTGCCCTCCCCACCCGATGATGATGAGGAAGAAGGTGAGCTACCCACAATGCACTTGTGAATGTCATTCTGAGTGGCACTGTGCTTTTAAATAGAACAGTTCACACAAATATTATAATTTGGCCATTGCTTACTTTCACGCTTATTTTTAAAGAAATAAAAGCAGAAACTCTGAAGATGTGGAGCAGAACTTTCAGCAGCTATTTACTGAAATGTTAAATTATTATTTGTGCTAAATGTTTGTGTATCTGGTAATCCATTCTTTAGACAGATGAATCCAGAACAGATTTATTTGGTCATATTTAAAGCTGCTGTGTTTGGAGAAAAGCCAACAGTGAATTGCAGGAAAAGAACCTCCTCCTAACTGTGAAGATCTGGGGCTGTTTTCTGCCTCTGGGCCAGAGCGACTCCATATTGTTGAGGAACACATCAGTTAGAGAGCTTAAGCTGGGCCGCAACAAGACGACGAACCAAAGCATTCATACAAATCCACCAAGGAATGGCTGAGAAGAAGGTTGATTTGCCTAGTCAGGGATGTGGTGGTTAGACATGAAGCTGGTGGAACATTTCAGATGTCCTTCCAGCCTCTCTCAGCTGACTGACTTCTGCAGAGAGGAGTGGCAAAAACCCCCAAAGACAGCTGTGAGAGACCGGTCTGTGCATACAGAAGACATTTGGGTGAAGTAATGGCTGCCAAAAGAGATGTCACAAGCTATTAAATAAAGGGCTTCACACACTTCTGCAGTCAAAAAGTCACATTTTTGTTTGTGTCAAATTGGTTTTACAAGCAACACTGCATTCCTCAGAAAATCTTGAACTGAAGAAACTCATACAGTTTGAATGAGCGGGTCTGAACAAGCGGGTCTCAATGATTGGGTCTGAACGGGCAGGTCTGAACGAACGAGTCAAAACAAGCGGGTCAGAACGAGCGGGTCTGACGAATGCGTCTGAACAAACGGGTCTCAATGAATGGATCAGAATGAATGGGTCGAACATGATGTTGAGTAAATGATAACAGATTGTTATTTTTGGATAAATCAAGAAAAAAATGTTTAGACAACTGCATGTTTAAATGTGTGTTAAGTGATGGCTAAGTTCAAGTTAATTTAATAAAAAATACATTGTTAAAATGTGTTCTTCCACTCTGTCTGTCTATCTATCTATCTTATTTGCTCTCTTTCTCTCTCGGCAGATAATGATGAGCCATTATTGAGTGGATCTGGAGACGTGTCTAAGGAATGTGGTGAAAAGATTCTAGAAACTTGGGGAGATTTACTATCCAAATGGTGTGTAAAGCTGTAGAATCAAATCTATATGTCTGTTGCATAATTTTACCCACATGTATAACACTGGATAATCACTGCTATCACTGTCAGTGTATTATAACACCAGATCTATCACTGCTATCACTGTCAGTGTATTATAACACCAGATCTATCACTGCTATCACTGTCAGTGTATTATAACACCAGATCTACCACCGCTAGCACTGTCAGTGTATTATCATTTAAGAGCCACACGAGGCTTGTGAGCTACAGGTTAACTAGCAGCTTTAGATGTTCCTGCAGAGATAAACTGGTGCACATTAGCATATGCACATTTAAATTACAAGTTGTCTCTCACACATCTTTCCTCCCTGGCATTGTGAAACTGTCTTCTGTGCTGGAAATTTCTCTAGAAAAATGGCTTCCTGCCCCACACATTCTGTGGGGATGTTTTTTAGACCAAAAAAACCTGCACACAAATGCACAGTGTTTCTAATTTCAGCCCTCACTGATGGGAGGGAAATGAGCGAGTTATTTGAATGTGCTGAGAAAGAGGAGCCACTGAACGGATGGGGGCCTCAGACACTGATAAGGGTCTTATTAAAATTATTTCCCACTCTCATTACTTCATTGTTAGTTAATCAAAACCTGGAGATGAATTGAATTAAAAAGCTGAGGAACTGAATTACAGGCCTGTGACTGTGTGGAGGTCTGAAGAGCACAGCTGTGTCTGTGTGTGTGTGTTGTGCTCACATCTGTCTTATTTCCCTTTTCAAGCTCTTGGCATGTCTTGTTTTGGAAACAGAGATTTACAGTCATTCTTTTGCTGTTGTTTAATTAAGGGATTTAATGCTCTGTACATCCTGTAGATTAAATATTTTTGAACATAAAATTAGGTTTCTAGATTTTTCCAGTTTAATAAGACAATCTGCCTTTTTGGCAAAGAAGTTTTATCTGCTTGGCTTTAAAGACCTAAGAGTTTAGATGGGTAATGTGGTAGTTTAGATGAGTAATGTTGTAGAGTTGTCTGAGTAGTTTATGCAACCAGCCACAGATTAAATCAAGGCAAAAGTTTTGCACACTAGCTTTGAAAAGGTAACAGAGTCTCTGTTATAGTATATAGCCACCAGTGATGAAGAGGCTTTGCTTTGATAAACACATTTGCTTCCATGTTTTCTAGAACACAGATTAAAGCACTTGCACAACACTGGCTTGTAGAGTAGCATCTCACGCAAACGACAATAGAGTTTAATGTCACAAACAGAGACGTTACGCTGAACAAAGTGGTTATTATTGGAGGAAACAGAATGATTGGGATCAGTCCAGGAGGATTGAGTTTGACATGAGTGATTGGTGAGATAATATCCACAGTAAAGACCCCTGAAGCTAAAGGTTAGTTCATATTACAACACAGTCAAACTATGAGCTTTCCTTTAATCAGGGGAAATGGGCATCAACATTATGACATTCCATAAACAAACACAATAAACGCTGGTGAGCGCTCAACCGGTTATTGTGCCTCTAGCAAGAGCTCAGAATTATACAAGCAAGTTAAAAATGACCACTGCTGTAGTCAACAGATCCTTAAACATCCTCTGAGAGAAATACATCATATTATTATCATACACTCCTACACGCACAGCAACACTAATACTCTCCCATTTATCTGAGATGGAAAAACAATGTACAAACACACACACACACGTGTACATGTATATGTGTGTACACATGTATATGTTTGGACAGCAGTTGTTAAATGATGATTTGTAATGCAGTAGACGGGACAAATGGCTAGAAATTAGAAATGATTTATATGACTGACATGAATGAATTAAAAACAGCTCTTGATAATAGACTTGTATGTATAATAATGTTGTGGTCTTATTACAATAAACTTTACATTTATAAAAAAAATTACATTTATACAGACTGTCTTTAATGTAATAATGCACTATTATTTAGGCTGCAAAGGGGCATTTCGTCCTACCTCAAAATCATGGTGAAATGACTTTAAATGTAGCAGAATGGCACATCTATGACTGTAGTGGTGGGAAGTGATAATGTTTGTCCAGCTGATGACTGATGAACACAGATGTAAACAGTGTTGTTGTGTGGTGCTGTGGATGGTAATATAGTTTTTGTGTGAATGAGTGTTGTATCTGTGATTCTTCAGGCATCTGAACCTGGCCGTGCGGCCCAAGCAGCTGGCAGCGCTGGTGCGTGGCGGCGTCCCGGAGGCCCTGAGAGGGGAGGTGTGGCAGCTGCTGGCCGGGTGTCATAACAACGACCATCTGGTAGAGGAATATCGCACACTTATCACTAAGGTAAGAACGGCTTCCTGTCCTACATTTCTGAAAATCCATAAGGCCCATATTCTCCAGGAAGTTCTAGCATACTTGGGTCAGTATTTTTACCTGATCGTAAAAGTTTTAAAATGGAAATTAAAATGTTTCCAAACATCTCCTGGAACTTTAGGTAACTCAAGGAAAACACAAATAATTACTAATATATCACTAATAATACTAGATGACTTCGTAACACAGAAGAGGTAGCAGCCAGTCCACAAATACTCTGAGAATACTCTGGATATGAATATGTTCATTTACTAAATGTGAAATGTGATTATTATGTGATTATTATATTTTGTGTTTCCTTGTGTTTGCCCTGTGGAGGATTGCTCATGCTATTAACATGATTCTGATGGAACGTCTCAGAGTTGCACAGTTGGACGGCTGAAGGCTTCCTCTCAGTTTATTTGTTCATTTGGCTGCATGCTCACAGTGATTCACTCACAGGCCATGTCAGCTGTCATTATGTGAAAACATCCCACAGCGCTGAGGTCCCAGGTGGCTTCAAGATGTTTGCCTCCGGTGGTGCTCACCCACCCCAGAGTCCAAAAAAACCTGATGTACATGCTGAGTTTGTGAAAGCTGCTCAGCCAACATCTCTGCTCAAAAGCTCCTTTTGTATCACTGCAGGCTTTCAAAGAAACTCTTCCCAAAACTCACATTGTACACAAATCCAGTTTGTGAGGTCCAGAGTTTGTCTCAGATCTGATCTGTAGAAATAACTGTTGTAAACAAGTGATGCAAAAGATTGTTCTGATACAAGTTGTAGCCACTCAGACGAGAGGAAATATAATGTCTGACTTCTCATTGCATCACTGCCTTCACAAGACAAGATTTTCATGTGTTCTGTGTGAAAATGCTGATATGTTGACACACACTGTTGTAAATGTTCTGGACAGGAGCATGTTTTCCCAGTTCTTGCAACACCTGTTTCTGCAGGAAAGCTATTATTTGTGGAAGATTACTTTGTGTGCATCTCAGGACGCACACAAAGTTTGGGGGGTTTTCTCTGACCAACAGTGAGGCTTTGATTAAATGCAGAGAACTTTGACTTCATCAGATTCCTGGAAATACTCATGATGACTAGATGACAGTCAGGTGAGTGTGTGGATCCAGAGTATATATCAGAGTTGTGGGTTAGGCACAGTGTTTGAGTGAAAGTAAAACCGTGACTCACACTCCTCCTCACATTGCCTAATTATACATTAATGATGGTTTTCTTAGTGGTTTTCTAAGAATCACTTCATCCACTGATGCTAATGTTTAATAATGACAGATGCAGAACCAGCACAATTCTGCCCACAAATTCTTGGCTGTACTATTTATGCTCTGCTGGGTGTGTGTGTGTTGGTAGGTGTATCGTGTATGTTGTGTGTGTGTGTATGGTGTGTGTGTGTTTATGGTGTGTATGTGTGTATGGTGTGTGTGTGTGTAGGGTTGGTCCCTGGGAATCAAATGATTCATTTCTTTAGAGTGTTGAGTAAAGAATAGCAATGCTTGCTGAGTGTTTTGGTATTGTGTTTGATTCAATGGAGGCACTGAATGACCCACATTTCTATTTTGAGCTGTTTTTATGGAAACAGTCTGCTCTGTAATTCAGTGATAACAGCAACTTAAGCAACATAGTGACTTTAATGAAATAGCCGTCTCTACATCCAATAAACATTTTTCAGAGAAATATGGAATTTCCAGCGTTTCAAGCAAAAGAGGCCCCTGAGATATATTCGGTTAAATGACAGGATTAAGATGAGTGTTGATTTTCACCAGGGCTGTGCCATAAATACTGGCTAGGTCTTAACCCCACTGCCTTACTGCTGACACCTTTAATTTAGTCTTACAGGCAGTGTTCACCTTTTCCATGTATTCATCAAAAAGTGCAACAACTCTTGTTGTCATGGAAGCGACGGCAGGCAGGTAAAGCACTGGGAGTGCTGTATACACACCTCAGCCGCTGGATTGTAGTGTCATTCTCAACCCTACTGACAAAAATGACTGAAAGAGCTGCAGCTGGGCTCGGCTGGTCGGCTGGCTGTAGGGGAAGGTTGGCCACTGTTCTGTTAAGGGCTTTTGATGGGCTGAGACTAGAGCACAAAAATGAAGAACAACAACATAAAAACTACACAAACAACATTCTTCAGAGCAAACAGTTCTGCTCTCAGTCATCTTCATCTCTCTTTCTGTTGATGGTATTGTGTTGGACCGCCCGCTATGTGACATTATCTTTGACATTGTTTGTTCTGAGCTTGTCTCTGCGACTGAACGGATTTGTCAGCTTCATATTATCAGTAGATGTGCTTGTGTCCACAAACACAGACACAGATCTCTCGAGGCGCTCCTCACACACCCCATGGGGTGAATGAAAACAAACGGCTAACACAAAGGCTGGCCTGTTAGTCTGTGGCAGCCCTCACCTCACTCATCACACGTTTAAATGCCACCATACGCACACCGTGCGCGACAGCTAAAATTCCCCTAAAACTTGAAACTTCTGTCACGAAAATAATAGTGCGTTGGACTGACAAGAGAAGATGTTAACACCTGATGGATGTAGCAACAATTCATCACCATCTCTGTTCAAATGATTTTCTTGACATGGATTAAACATTAAAGTTTTAAACGATGACAATCATATAAAACATGTAGCTGGATTGTTTATTGGCCTGACCTGTTATTGACACAGATGCATGATGCCAAACTTAAGTTTGATGCCAAACAATTGAAATTTGGACACTATAGCTTCATTTATAAATAATTATAATACCATAATACGATTGCTAATTTTGTAATCTGAGGAAACAGTTTTGAACACATGTTCTTGCCCTATAACTGACTTTTTTCCCAAACAAAGTTACAGTTTGCCGCTTTAACAGAACATAATAAACTGTCTTAAGCTGGATTGTGTACTGTTGTACTGTTTTGTTATTGTTTGGGTGTGTATAAAAATAGCCCTCTGATGCATGATGATGTCACACAGGATGGTGATGGTTGAGGGAGGAAGACTGGGGGTTGCTGTGTGACAGGATATTTCAGGTCTCTGGTGCAGTGGTGATGCTCAGGGTTGAGAGAGCTGATGGAAATGCTGTCTCGCTCTGTGATGGACGAGTACAGGTCCTATTCAGAAAATTAGCATATTGTGATAAAGTTCATTATTTTCTGTAATGTACTGATAAACATTAGACTTTCATATATTTAAGATTCATTACACACAACTGAAGTAGTTTTTAACAATAAGCCTTTTTATTGTTTTAATATTGATGATTTTGGCATACAGCTCATGAAAACCCAAAATTCCTATCTCAAAAAATTAGCATATCATGAAAAGGTTCTCTAAACCAGCTATTAACCTAATCATCTGAATCAAATAATCAACTCTTAACACCTGCAAAAGATTCCTGAGGCTTTTAAAAACTTCCAGCCCGGTTCATTACTCAAAACCGCAATCATGGGTAAGACTGCCGACCTGACTGCTGTCCAGAAGGCCATCATTGACACCCTCAAGCAAGAGGGTAAGACACAGAAAG